>WBMV01003880.1:372804-467180 GCA_013396655.1 Campylorhamphus procurvoides | reverse complement strand
CCTGCCCTGCCCTGCCCGCCGCCGCGCCCCTCTCCCACCCAGCCGGAGGCAGTAGGGAAGTGGGAAGTCCCGGAAAAGCAGGTCCCAAATACTTCCCCAGGTGAGGAACCTGGACGTAGGGCTTCGGCTGCGATCGCCGCCGCTGCCCCGGGAGGGAGCAGGTGAGACCGGGACTCCCCCCTCACGCACCCCGCCGTAAATAAAGCCGAGACAAAGTCACCATCTGGGGAGGGGGCGGGGAGCTGCATTAGACGTGGAAGTCACTTACCAGCTTTGCAAGGATCCTTATAATCTATCGCCTCGGCTTTATCCTCTTCAGTGAAATCGTAAGTGTAGTCATAATCAAGGCCAGAGCAGTAGGAAGGCTTCCCGCAGACAGTCCACCCGGCCAGCCACAGTGCCATCCTCCAGCAAAGCATCTTCATCCTCCCTCGGGCGGAGAGGTGGTGGGCAGGGCGTGGGTGAACTAGGCGGCCGGTTCGGTTGTCCACGCCGGCTTGAGAAAGGAGGGTAAGGGATGGAGGAACCACAGGTTTTAGGGGGGGTTGGGGAATTTTTTTCCTTCTCCACCTGGAGGTTCTTGCTAGAGACGGTGCTCCCTAGGTAGCCCCAGTCAGACGTGTGAGACACAGAGTGAGAAGCATGAGCGTCGTTGCCCCTCCTGCCCCCACGCCAGGGAAAAGTCTCTGGGTGTGTGGGTGGGCGCAGGGGGTGGACTCAGGCCGGGAGATCCTGTCTGTCAGGACGTCCCCTCTCCTCTGTCAAAGCCCAGCCAAAGTTCCCGCGGAGGAGGAGGCGGCGGTGGCTGCTGCTGCCCGCGTCCCGTTCCGCGCCCCGCTGCGCGCCCGCCGCGCCGCCGACCCCGGTCCCACTGATGCTACCAGAAGATGGATCCGGGCTGCACATCAGCAAATTACCACGGGAAGAGGGGAAAAGAAAAAGAAAGAAAGAAAAAAGGAAGAAAAGAAAAGGGAGCGGGCGGGGTGGGGGAGGGAGGGTGCACTACAGCAAACCGCGGAGCTCTGGTGATGGGAGGCAGCAGCTATACTGGAGGGAGCAAAGTGTCAGAGCTTCGCCCTCCTCTGCACAAACACTTAACTCTAAGCTCTGTCTCTGGTCTGTCCCCCCTCCTCCGTCCCCCTTTAACTTACGAAAACCTTGGAGGCAACTAACACACAGTCGTCAGCATCCTGCTTACTTATTCATACAGTCAGGGTCAGGATCCGGGCTGCTTCTGATCTGCTCCCTTGATAGTGTGTCTTATGGAAACACACGCGCATTCACTATAAGCCTCTATCTCTATATAGCTTTCTCTCTAGATAAGTAGTGCATGGCATTTAAACAACAACAAAAGGATCGAGATCAGATAAAACAATGCACAGACCGACACTCGGCAGCCAAAAAAGCGCGAGAGAACGAGTGATGAGGAGGATGTTAAGAAGAATTAACTACAATTTAGGAGACGGAAAAATAAATCAGTGTCTGTGTATTTCCCTGTCTGCTGCGGCTGCTTTGCGGTGTTAGCCCCATGAGCTGAAGGGTGGAGGTTAAGGAGCGAGGGGGAGGGGAAAGAGAAAAGTTTAAGCGCCCACTGCTTGTTTAAAACAGAGGAAGGCAATGTAAAAGGTCCATTGGTCTCCAGAAGTTCAGCCAAGCAACCGGGAACCGGGTCCAAAATGAAAGTAACAATAAACAGCAAAAAATAATCAAGGCAAAGAAGAAATAAAATTGCAGCATGCAGCAGCAGCGCGGAGATCTTGCAGTCGGGTTTTCCTGCTCTCACGTGGATCTCCAGGAAAGTGGTGGAGGTTTATTTTCCAAGCGAAGTTTCCGCGGGAGCCGCCGCCCCGCTCCGCGGTGTCCTGCCTGGCCTCGCCCGGCCCCACCGCGCTTCAGCGCCGAGGCGCCCCGAGCTGCCGCTGGCTGCGCCAGGCCGGGTTTTGTTTTAAAGCTCGAGAAGGGATCAGCGCGCAAAGCCTCATTTCAACCGATCAACCTGGAGAGGGAGGGGGAGGGAGGGTGGAGATACGTGCTGCTGGAATAAAGTAAGCTCAAGCGGAGGAGAAGAAAAAAAATGTATATAGGTAGCTAGAGATCTCCCTGCCTGCCTCCTCCCCTCCCCCGAGAAGAGCAGCTCAGATCCTGCAGAAACGCCTGAAACTGTTTCAGACCAAGGTGAGACTTTTCCGTAGCAAACTCTACTCCTCCTCCTTTTACGAGTTTCCATGGAAAAGGGCGGGGGGGACGACAGGGGGTGGGTAGAGGGGTGTTTCTTCTACTCCCATTTCCCCGGGGTGTCACATTTAACACGGACTTTTGAAAGGGCTGCCGCGGAGAAGTGGCTGTGTCTTTCTCTCACTTCCGAGCCCGAACAGCCTCGCTCTCTCCGCAACACTTCCCGGTAACCTTCCCTCTGTCGCAGGGGTGGAAATCCGGAGACAGTCCCATCCCCTGGCTGTTCCAGGAACGCAGGCAGCGCCGGCCGCGCGCCCCTTCGCTCCGCGGGCGCGGACTGCCCCAGGTGCCGCGGAGGCGGGAGGGGCACGGTGAACGCAGTTACGCAAACTCCGGGTAGGCACAGCTGGCTATCGCAGCTATTGAGGGAGTGGGCACAACTTTCTATCGCCGCTGTCGAGAGTCCGCTGCTCCCAAAAACGGGGGCCGCGGGGGAAGGCGGTGGGGAGTGGGGTGAGGAGGGCGAGGCGCAAAGCCTCTTTTCAAATTACAAAAAGTGTATGCTGCGTCTGTCCCTGCCGTCCTGCGAATGAAGGGTTAGTGTTGCTATAGATAGGCACTCTCAGCGGGTCATAGCATTAAAACTGGAAAGGTCGGTTAAGGCAGAGCTAATAGCAGTTTAATAATAGAGCATATTAGGGAGTCTGGCACAGAGTAGCATCACTGTCTTTGAAGCATCCATGTGTTGTGCTTCCTTACATTTTTGGCATCCACGTTGTGTCCACGTTATTCCTAACTCAGTCTTGTTTTTTCAAAGTTGAAGGCCAAGGAATGAGTAGCTGCCACTGAAAAGGTGCAGCCTTCACTAAGCAATCACTTATCTCTGTCCCAGCAGTTCAGTTTGTTGTGTGTCATAAGGCATACAAAAAGCACCGCACACCAGAGGACAGAGAAGCCTGATAAACTTGTGGTCTGCTTGTTATCCCTCTTTCTCAATGTACTTTCTATGACCAGCTACCTGAGACACTTGGAACTGACTCCAAGGAAGTTATCAGAGACTCTTCTCATCAATTCATCAGAGCAGTGTCTGGGCTGATGGCTTACACAATATCATGGTTTGCTGGCCTGTGTTTTGCTAAAGAAAGCAGTCTGATCCAATCTGAAATACAGTTTCTGTTCTTTTTTATGTCCAGGAGAGACAGTTTATCTTGCAAAGTTATAAATTACATGCTTATTTGACATTGTGGATGTCCCTAACCTGGTGTTGTTATTTCACTTGGTCTTGTTTCATATGTGCACACCTTTAAAAAGTTAATTTTGCTTCATGAGCCTATGTACCTCCGCCCCAGACAGAAATAATCTGTCTAGCAAGCACATTTGTCAATAGAACTTTAGAAACATTGACTTTGCTGATTGCTTTACAGCCCTAGAAGAGGAATGTGCAACAGGCGATCCTCCACATGCCAGTCTCCAAAGTGAGAAGATTATTAGAGCCTCTCCAGCAGGAGATTAACTCTCCCAGCAAGGTAGGCACTGACGTCACCCCCAGCCTGAATCTGCCCCCGACCTCAGCATCACCAGCACTGGCAGAGCAGCACCAAGTCTCACAGCCTTGAGGACAGCTGGCCTTGCAAGAGCCCTGACTAAGACAGGAAACAAACTCAGAAATGCTAGATGGGAGTCATGCGCAAATCTGGGCACATAAGAACTGTAACAAATAAATGTGTGTATAGGTCAGGGTAAAAGCTGTTTTCTGCTTGTAATCCAGAGCACATTAGAATTACTGTTTAAAATAAGCACTGCAGCTCCGCAGAAACTATTCTACATTGCTTAGGCATTAATATTCCCATCAGTCACATTAGTAAAAGGCTTTCCTCATATTAAGAGAATTTTTTTCCTAGTAACCAAACTTTTCTCCTACTTAACCTGTTAATTATTCAACCTAGCTTCTTTCGTCATGCAAAAATTTGAAATATTTTATGTACAAATTTTTTTCTGATCACACATTCATGTCTACCATTCCAAAAAGCTCACAACTCTGATAATCCATCTGACAACACAGTCAATCAAAAATCCATCCTACAGCCGTTTCCAAAGAAACGAACACATAGCCAGGAAGACAGAATGCTTAAGCTGGAAGGAAACCAACCAAAAGAACACAACAACAGCAACAACAAAGCTCCAAGCGTTTTTCGTTTTCCTTTAAAGTTCCTGATTTGGGGGTATATTATAGGGATACAGATAATGGTAAATGCAGTTACATTCAAAGTGGTAGTATTTTTTTTTAATCCAGAAAGCTGGAGGCTTTCAGCTCTTCCTACTCATACACACAAAAAATACAGCCAGTGCCCTCCCCCCCAAAAAAATTTTCAAAAAAACCACAACCAAAAAACCCCTAAAAAAATTACAAGTGTGTGCAAAAGACAAACACAATCACAAAACTAAAAAAATACATCTGAAATATCATTGCTCACACCTCCTCCTCATTATTTGGCTATCTGTCTCCTGCTTAGGCCTCCATCTAGTGTGGAGTTTTAGGTGGGTGGACACAATGGGCTTATTCACAAACATCAAGCTCAGCACATGCCTAAGGCTGAAGACTATGGTGGGTCAGATCCTTGGGATCAGGACTTGTGGGGCTTTTCAGGAGGCTAAAACAGAGAAGTTCTGCAGGAACTGGTTACCTTCCTGCTTTATCTCCTTATAAACACATTCTCTGCCTCTGAGGTACCTAGAGCATTTCTGAAACAGCTGAAGTTATGTTTAAGCATTTTCCCATTCTCCAAGTTATTCTGTTATACTGAAGCTGAAAGCACATTGTGTCCAGTAAACTGTTTACAGTAACATGCATATACACAATTACAAAGGTATACTCAGTAAATCATATAAACTAAAATTTTTGAAGTTAAAAATCAAGCACTCAATCTTAACAGTAGTGAGCTCACTCGAGAAACCATATTTCTCCCTTCTCTCCCACATGTACTGAAGTATTATGAAAGTTGTTCATTGCATGTTTGCATACAATTTATTTTCTACAGACCTCTGAGCTTAATTAACAAAAAGTCCTTCGATGTTATGTTTTCTTTTTTATTTTTCAAAGTATGCCCCATGCTTTATTCATTGCACATTTATTCAGATCCTACTTTGCATACAGTTATTAATTTCCTCATGGGCATTTTATGGAGCTTGTTGCTACAGTATTTATGGGCTTCAAAAATATTAACTATTTTTGTTTCAGAATACACCCCTCAGATGAGGGGATATTGTGACAGGATATTAATATTACATTTGAGGAATAGCTATAGATTGACTGGTTTGATATCTTGTAGACCTGTCAGGACTTGGTACTATAGAAAAGCTTATTTCTTCAAGGCCTGGTTCCCACTGCTTTCTGTTGCAGTAATTTTACTCACTGACTATCTAACTGCCTGTAATCAAATCCTGGAGTTTTCAGGGATCTGAAAATGAGAAGCAAATAATTAGCAAGAAGTGTAGTTTAAAAGCCTTGAACTAGCTTTATCAAGGAACTTGGTGACAGGGGCAAGGGCTAAGACACAAGCTTCAAACTGCTCAGCACACCTGAGACTTTAGACATTGCTTCTCTTTCCATAATTCTTTTTCTTCAATGCTTCCTTCAGTTTCTAGAATAAAGATGATCAGTCTCGTGCCAGCAATACACCCATCTTTAATGATACCCACATAATTCATCCACTGTTTTGAATCTTCAACTCCTCAAAACAGTACCTCTTAATATGAATAGGTAGTATTGCGTTTGGCCCAGCATTTGAAAAGATTGGTGTGTTTTCACCAATGGATTTCATGGTTATTACTGGCAGTAGAGGAAATCTTGGGATTCCTTCCAAACTCTGGGAGAGGGTGTTTTTTAAATAGCATACTCCCATCTGTTTGCTTCCCATGTCCATGATTTGCCTTATCTTGGCGTTTCATTTCAAGCCTGTCTTCATTCTCTCTTCAGTCTTGGCTGTTCATCCCACTTTTGTTGTTTGGTTTTTTTTTTTTAATCTAGTTAATGCTAGTGTTTGTTTCACATCCCAGTTCCAGCTGCCTTAGTTGCACTTTTCTTTAATCTTGTTCTGAGACTTTTCACTCTCAGATTCATCTTCAGATGTGCAGGGTTCTTTTTTGATGATGTTGTTTTGTTTTTACTCCCTTTATCTACTTGATTTTTCTCTTACCTGATATAAATTTTAGTTATGTTGACATCCACCTTTCTTGTCTGTTCTTTAGTCCAGGTGTGCACCACAATGTTGATCTTGGTCCTTATTTCCCAGTTACAGAGCTGTCCTTGCTCCAGCCCCTGTGTTGCTGTTCAGGCAGTTTTTGCTTGTCTGCTACTTTCCATCCACCTCTTCACTTGGTTATTTCTCAGGCCTGGTTTCCTTATGCAAAAAATTTTCTTGTCCCAAAATATGAACAGCATTCCCAGGGCTGTTTTCTCCTAATCACACCCTACATTCTTTCTCAGCAGCTTTGTGCTGTCTGCACCAACCTTCCCCTCCACGTCCCATAGGTAAAACTGAGGTGGATTAAGCATCTGAAATCATCACTTCTTCTCAATTAAATTCCAGATACAAGCAAGGCACAGCTCAAAATGATCATGTGATATATCATTGCAGGTGAGACACTCAGGTAAGAAAGCTGCTAAAACTGCCTGTATTCAAGGCTGGGTGTGATGATGTCTAAGTCCATAGGAAGGGAAAAGGGAAAAAATAAGCCGTACGGACCGATACTTTCCTTCCTTCTATTCTGCTTAAGATTTAACTACGTTTCCTACAGGCTGAGCATAAATACCCTTCCAAAAATACTGCTATGATTTTTTTTTTAGTAGGATCAAACCTATATACTTGCAAGTTTCATTCTCAAATACCTGGGTAATTTAAGCTAACTTTCAAAAAGAAATGTTGATGAAGAAGAAATGAAAACTGAAAATCAGCTTGGAGATACTAGCATGGCAATGTCATATCAAATTTTCACAATTAAGCAGAGGTATATAAGCAGCTTAAACAATATCTACCAGCACACAGTGTCAAGGAATTTTGATGTTAGATACTCAAATAGACTGTGTTTATAACATAATTTTTGTTACGCCCTCTCCATTTTTAATCCTCTAAAAACTGCAGAAAAGCAAAACTGCATTGATAACATATACTGATGTTAAAACAAGTAATCAAGCAACAACAACAAAATCAGAGGTGCACAACTAAAATTAGAAACTGTTCTATGTTTGCTCAGCATCCCTGATCCTCATCAAGCAATAAATCAATTCGCAGTAGCTGTGGACAGCTATTTAAACACAGGGCCAGAAGAGCTTAATTGTTAAAACAATGTTCAAAGCTAGAAGGTATAGGAGGATAGTATAAGAGGTCATATTAAATATTCACTTGTCTGAAAACTGCTGCATCCCAAGTATTAGGAGGCGTCCTGACCTTCTCTTAATTAAAAAACGAAGTCTATGAGCTTTGAGCTGAGCAGAGCTTAGCTTGCAGTTCTTCAGAAGACAGAAGCTGCTAGATGAAAAACTAGCATCTAGACGTTTGCCAGTTTGATTTTGTTTGGTTTACTTTTTTGTCTAACATGCAAAAACCCCCAGCTAAAAGCTGTTTGTTTTGAAGTCTGCAGTTTATTTTTACAAGTTGATAAAGCATTCAGGATTCAATTCTCAACTTTGTAAGAGGCTGTCCCTTGTCAAAGTTGACAGCAAACTTGCATTTGGCTTGCATTGGAGCTGATCAGGGTCACTTATCAGTCATCATTCTAGACATTGGTAGCTGATGAGCGTAATTTCTTTAGGAATTACATGATAATGTAAGTGTAATAAACTACAACAAAGATATTACTATTCCTGTACCTTTTTTCTATGAACAAATATTGCTGGTAGACTTAAAAGTGACAGTTGTTATTAGACTGACTAGGTGGACAGGGTTAATCTTAGCCTCCAGTATTCAGCATACTGTCGCATAGCTGGGAGTCAGTGGATGATTTTTGACAGAAAAAAGCCTCTAATGAGCCTGGTCTCAAGTGACTGTTGAGTATTTTGATCTTCCATTCAATCCTAGACAATAAAGCAGCTCAGCACCTTGCTGAACAGGATTCATGGTCTTGAGCTGTGTGCTGCTCAGATGAAAAACCTCTGCTTTAGTTTATATTGGACTTTATCACTTTTAACATCTCTGGCGCTTACCACAGAAAACATGTAATACTGAGACTGGAAGTAAGGAATCAAAGCCAGTGGAGAAACTCTGCCCTAACTGGGATTTCTACATAGACACAATGTAGTATGCTAACTCTGGATCATTGGAAATGAATATCACCAGCACTGAGGAGGAAGAATGGCAATTGTCTTACAGAAAGCAGTATGAAATTATGATACCAGCACTACCAATGACAGAAATATTGTCCTGTAGTTATTAGTGTTGTTTTATTTGTGGGGTAATATTTACATAAGTTCTCTACATAGCACAGAACTTTGAATCTTTTCAACATTGTCTAACCTATATCTCATTAATACAGGTAGTATGATACCCACTGAACTTCATGGTGTCGCTATTAAAAAAAACAAACCACACAAACAAAAAACCGAAACCACACCAAAAAAAACCGAAACCAAAATATAAACCCCTGATAACCCTAAGATGTCTTGCTTAGTACCTTTTCGTAATCTTCAGTTTCATGTCTATAGCAAAACTAATTTAATTGCATCCACCTTATCTAGCTGTATCCAAAATTATTTATACTGTGCTTATTTCCAATTGTTCTTTACTACAGGAGAACATTTTCCAGCAAAAGCTTCTTTTGAAAGCAGACACTGATGTACCTTGCAGCAATAACAAATAATCTCTGCCTAGAGAATTCAGGGATTATATTGTATTTTAAAGATGAGCGCTCTTTCACTCACAAAGGTGATAGTTTTGTGCAGACACAGACAATATTTGCTGTAAATAGTACATATTTTACAGTAACTACACATATATACATATGCTTTACAATTTGAGCTTAACTTGCAGCTATTTCAGTACAATATTCCTTCCGCACAATTAGAGTACTAGGCATTTTTTAGCCTCTCACATCAAAGCTATATAATTTGTAATACTAGAGATGTCACAGATGACTGACTAGAGATAGACATTGGCAGTTGTGGGCACATAGACATATACACACACATACAGTATAAAGGACCCAAACCATCCTCAAGAGTCACACCATCTATCCAAGATTACCATCCAAACGCTTCTTGAACTCTGTCAGGCTTGGTGCTGTGATCACTTCCCTGCATAGACTGTTTCAGTGCCCAACCACCCTTCAGATGAAAAACGTTTTCCTAATATCCAACCTAAACCTTCTCTGACACAACTTCAAGCTATTCCCTTGGGTATTGTCACTGGTCACCAGAGAGATGAGATCAGTGTCTGCCCCTCCTCTTTCGTTTCTCCAGGCTGAACAGACTAAGTGGCCTCAGCCATTCCTCATATGGCTTCCCCTATAGACCCGTCACCATTTACCCTCCTTTGGATGCTCTCTAATAGCCAATATCTTTCTTACATTACAGTGACAAAAATATGCTGAAAGCTATTACTTTGTCACTCAACTCTCTTTAGAAATTGATAGTTCATTTTTATTCCTATCTTTATTAGAACTTATTTCATTTGTTGTTAAATGGCAAACTATTTCTTGAAGAGTTTTTGATAATTGCATGTCTCATGTGACTCTGAATATGGTTGCTTAAGGTATTTGTAATAAGTTCTCTACTCCTCTGCAAGTTTCATTTACTATAATGAACAGATCAGTTTGCCAATTGTCTCTATCAGTAAATTTGGATCTTTTGTTGTTATAACTTTTTACTTTCTCTAACTTCCATCCTCAATGTCACCACACAAACAGAATATTTGTTTGGGAAATAAAGACATAGGAACATGCCTGGGTTTTGGTTTAAAGAGCAGTGGCAAACTAGATGAGAAAACTCTCTTCTGAAACCTAAACTGTGATTATGTTTTAGGATCAGAACTTTAACAAGGAATTGTTGATGCAGCCTACATTTTTAATGTAGTCCTTCAGACAGTGTAGACATAATTGAGTTAATCAGGTAGTTTTTTAGAGAAGTGATAAAGCACCAGAAACAGCTCAAGGACTTCTGTGTGAAAGAAGAAACTCATACTTACAAATAAAATCTATAATTAATTTTCAACAGTGATCATCTAATGAGCAAAATATAGAAAATACTGCCCGGCCAAGTCTCCAGTTAATATCCAGGTTAATATTAATGTTCCAGCTTCAGCTCTGCAACAAAACCCATCCCACCTGTACCAGCATTAGGCCTTTCTTACAGATTACCCAACACGTGTAGTTAATAATAACGAGATACGCTCTTCTTCCCCCATGCCCTGAGCAAAGCTCTATTTTAGCAAGCAGGCAGAGCCCCCGTCCGGAGACAGGACAGTGCGCGGCCCCACCGCCTCGACACTTGCGTGTTTTCCCTGCAGCTTTCCCGCCTCGCAAGCAGTGGCGGGGAATGTAAGGTGCAGACGCGTGGCATCGTTGCCTTCCCGAACAAGTCTTATTTTTCGGCATCCTGCGACCCCTAGTGAGAGCCGGGACAGCAGGAGGGTAGCGGCCACCCCTGCCCTCGCCTCTGTCCCGCCGGTCCGGGACCGCCAGCAGCTCCCGCCAGGCACCCGCTATTTCCAGGTCGCGGGCTAAACATCTCTCTGGGGATTTCCGTTTCCCCAGTTAACTGACTGAAAGCTACAATAAAAGCATAATAACGCGTTGCCTTTGGTGGCTTCGGAACAATGTGCTGATTGTGTTGCAAATTCACAAAAAGCTGCTGTAAACTCTCAAGGTAATGGAGGGAGAGGCAAGAGACAGCACCCGTCTTTTACATACCACCCCCAAAAAGAAAGAAAGAAAATTGCCGACTACACTTTTACTTAATTATGTACATGTAAGGCCTAAGCCTCGGCAAATAACGACTATCAGTATGGAAATGGTATTTGTTTGCCCACTGGTGTTAGGCAAACATTGGTGAGAAGATAGTCTCCCAGTGTTCAAAATTGCAAGCTAAGCCTTTTGCTGTTGTCATCATGCTCAGATCCACCAGAACAATGGAGTTTAAAACAATGATTGATTCTGTTCTAAACACATACATGAATTAAAAGCTGGGAATGTAAACATGCAGTTATTAAAGTGGAAAGGGTATTTCTCAACTTGATTCAGTTCCCTCAACTAAGATCAACTTGGTATTCATATACATGCATCAGAATATGTGTTTGAATATACAGACTATGTTATATATCAAGCTGTTTTCTGCACTTAGATGTACTGTACACACACTTTTAGGGCCATAGTTACAGTATAAAGTGGGCAAGTCTGCTATTTTAACTCCTACAGTTTACAAATAAAACATGCGAATAATTCTACGAGTGCTAAATGTGTGAGAACTTTAATATTTTGGTTGTCCAACAGAAATTATAATACACATTAACTTGTCCAAATAGATCACTTTTTCAATTGAAAGATATTTACAATCTGACTGGTGAAGTACTGCTATTTATCAGATGAAAAGATTCCAGGATATGTGTCTTTGAAAACCAGGTACGTTTCATATTAATATGTTGTGAATTATTAATTTCCAAAAAAGCAGGAGAAAGCAGTAGAGTCCTAGACTGAAAAGGTTTTATTCAGCCTTTTATATCAAAATAATTATGGCTTGCCTCTGGTTAACAACATCGCCTTCTGATTTGTAGCTTCCTAAAACGCACTAAATCCAAAATCAAACCTTCTAGTCATTCAGTCTTCCTAGAAGTTTCTATTTGCTTACGAGTTAGTCCATGTCATACTTAGAATCAAAATTAAAAAGATCACAGATCATCAGCAGTTCAGATTTGAAAACCTACTTTGAACACAGTCAAACAATTTTCTTTGGGAGTTGAAATTCTCCCAGGTGTTTGCATAATGGGAGCATGGATATCATGAATGTTAGATGAGCCTACAATCACCATCTCCCTTTTTTCCAAGTTTCTTTTACAATAGGAGGTTTAGTGCCTCCTATTCATTGGCCGCTTTGCTAAACCACCACTTTAAGCAATGTACTCTCAAGCCTATAAATTGCATCTGACAAAATGACTAGTGCAGAGAATTCACTGTTATACTTCTTTTATCTATTTCAGAAACTTACCACATGCTTCAAAGGAAAGAAAGGAGTCCACCTTTCTGCAGCAGTGTGGTAGATATCACAACTTGCATAACCCCTAATAGTACATTAATGAACAGATAGTAAAAGAGCTATGTCTCATTTACAAAATCTTTCCTCAATCTGTTAGGCTAATTTTTCTTTAACTTTGCTCCACATATAGGCAAGTTTTTATAGGCCTGTTTGGCTGAGCAGAGAAGCTGCAAACCCTATAATACTAATGTAATCCTGTTGTGTCACAGTGAGGAAGAGAAGGGCAAACAGTACGCCAGAGGCAGTAAACCTGATTCTGTGCAGCAATGTACATCATGCTGATGGCTTGATTCATGGCTATTGGATCTTTCACCACTGCATGAATCAAGTTGTTTAAAAATATTTTTATTCATTACTAAGTATACTAGTTACTAGAAGTATATTGCATGGTTTTTTAAAGTATGTGGTTTATGTTCAAAGTTTTATCTGATTTACCAAAGATGAACCTCAGGAGAAAATATTTTTTTTCTTAACACTTGTAAGAGCTTCATTTAAATAATTTGGTTTTTTACCAAATAATTCTGGAAATTCTCATGGAAAATACAAATTCTAAGTTGATATTTACATACATTCTCTGTAGGTGTCAGCATTGCTTTATATTGTTGTAGAGAACTATATTTTTTTTTCTTCTCAAACAAAGACAACATGCAGACTGGCCATTTTCCACATGAAAGATAATTTTCATGATGCCAGTTTGTCTTTTACCACCCATTTCAGAGTAAGATTCAATACTTCATTGCATAGGTGCAACTAAAGTAAATGAACAGAAAAAAGCCTGCATTGTTTTCCTATGTACCCATTTGCAGTTTTAAAACCTTTTCATTCCAATTATGTTTATATAAATATTATCCTCATTGATATAAACAAAATGTTAATGTAACCTTTGCTAATGTTTCTCAAATGTTGCAAGGAGCAACAGTTCAGTTAATCTAAATAAACTGTGAATCTACCTTCTTCACACAGACTGTAGAGGAAAACTGAACCAGAAAAAGTTCTTATCATTTTCTAGTGGAATTCTCAAAAAGCCACCATAGGGCAAATATTTAATACTTTCATTCATAAACTTATCATACAAAAGAAAAGTATGCCACTGAAGTCTGTTGATAATACATTATTGAGATGAATTATCCATGCAGAAGGGAATTGCACTATCATACTAGAAGCAAACAACCTTGGGAGTAATAGTAATTAGATGAAAATCAATTGTATAAAGTGCAAGGTCATAAAAAATGGTAACAACAAGAATTGTTTTGAGGATCTCAGGCACAAAGAGTGATTGAAGAAAGATATGAATTAAATAGTCAAACAAAATTATTGTCAACCTCCTGCAACCATGAAAGAGAAACAGTCCAAGCATCTAGGATGCAAGGCAAGATATTTCCAATTGAAAAAAAAGAGTAGAAACACTGCTGTCTTTATTACAAACTCAAGTCTATATGAACATTACTTGAAATGGTGCATACAATCCTGACCATTCTTTTTATCAGAGGAACAGAGAGCTTCTCTTCCAGGAGCCTATTAAGAGAGAACTTCAAAATCATTTGAAGGGATATGTTAGCTTCCTATGAGAATAATGGAAAACTAATTAACTACATGAAAATAGCATCAACACGTGAAAAAAAAAAGTCTACAAACTGCTCAAGACAGACGTTAAAGCTGGGAGAGAGATTCTGACACCACCACCCAGAAGGAAAACCAAAGGAAGAAATCCCAACTACTTTTCAAAGGGAACTCAAAAGAGAACGTATGATCTGTCTGCTTGGTCTAAGGTGCGATAGTGTTTGTATCCCAGGGAAGTCACAGTAGTCCAATCTTTCATTTGCATTACAGGTTTGAAAGAAGGTTTGTCATTGGTGCTATACCATTATCTATTGATAAAGTCAAGTGCGGCTTACAGAAGATTGTGGGCAATTTTAGGTGGTCTATATCTACGTAAAATAGAACAGATGAGAGTTGGGGGGGATGTTTTTTATTTGTTATTGGGTGGGATGGGTTTTGTTTGGGTTTTTTTGCAGTAGTAGCCTCAGAATCTATTTAAACTAGAATTATCCTTCACTACAGGTGAAAAGCACCTTGATTGCAATGACTTCAGTGTTGGCTGGCTCACTGCGTTTTTGAATTAGAAAATTTAATTTAAATAAGCATTTCACATTGGGCATTTCCTTAAGTGCAAGTTTTGCCTGCATATTTTCATAACACACGCTTGAGAAAATGTTCCTTCTAAAGATTTTTTTACATATACTTTTTTCTGCTCCACTCCCACCACATCTCTAATAAATAAGTCTTGTCCATAACACTGTAGAGCTACACTGATTTATTTAAAGTCATCAAAACTACTTAGAAGCTCTTATCAATGGCACAATAGAACGCTGAGTTTTCTCTAACTCTGTGGCCGCAGAATCTTGTCTCTATCATAAATTTGCCCTTGGGTTGCAGAATAAACAAAGAGTATTTATAGCCCTTCTCATGCAAAGAGATTTGATCATTCAAAAAGAAAGCAGTGAATTGAACAGTACTTTCTATATCCCCAGGCTAGCTACTAATATTAGAGTTAAGGAAAAGCTGATGTCACCTGATCTATTACAGTCTCTTCTTTTGTACATCTCTGGGTAACAATGGGTCAAAAAGGTTGACCATTATTTTTTAATTAATTTATTTCAACACAGTTCTATTATCATTACAGATTTAGAAATACTGTCCTCCACCTGAATTACATCAGACTGCTATAGTTGATGCAGGATATAGGAAAAATCAAAGTAGCACTTCTCAGAATCCATGCAAAGAAAGTTTTAAGGAAACAGATGGCTCTGACCATTTGGAAATGACCCATATGTATTACTCTTACTAAATAAGAGAAGCTGGAGATGAGGTAGACAAACCCTAAACTGCCTTTTATTTTTTTCCAGGCTCTGATTTGATTCCAACATAAGATGCAGAAGATTATTGGAAGGTTCAAAGTTCCTTGTACTATAAGGCAGGAACTCAATAGAATAAGCTCATTGACTTAACTGGTCTTCTCAAAGTCCTTCTCTACTCTCTAAACCAAATATCCTTGTTTTGGAGTTTAATTTAAGCTGCATCTTACAACATGGCACACAGCACAGCTGTGCTTTTATGAGAGTACCCCTGGCTGGAAGCCTCACTTACTCAGCTGGATTGACTTCACTGTGGCCTAGGGTACTCATGCTAAGTACACACACTTTCATACTCACAATCACAGCCATATCCGGATTCTCCTCAACCCTGAAATATTCCCATAAAGCTCAGTTTTTATTATCCTGAACAAATGTTGACGGCTGTGGATAAAACCTCAAGTAAAAACATCCGACATAAGCTTATGATTTTTACCTGGCTTCCCTGATGTTAAAAGCAAGACAGTGTTTTATGACTAAAATATATTAGAATCCAGCAGAACCATCAAATTGACCTGCTTTTTTGTTATCTCTTCCGCTCTTGTTTGCTATAAATCCAAATTCTAATTAAAAAAAAGATTTAGACAAACTGCTAAAATGCAGAGTAATGACAGATTGGATAAGTGCTCACATGCAAAGAAATATTTTTTAGACTACTAATGTATTGTCATGTAAATTACGTGTTATAATGCAATAGGTGAAGAGAAAATGGAATAAGAAGAACATTTTGGGAATCTCAGGTTGTTTTTCCACTATAAAACAGTACAGTGATTTTCAGTTCAGTTGCTTTAAACCATGAGAACTAGCAACCAATAATAACTTCAAAATGTAAGAATCCCCTTATGAGCTGTGACACAGAAACCCTGTTTGTGTTACTGAGAGGGAGAGAGTTTGAAGATGTCAGAGAAGGGGGGGAATCTGGTTTTGGTTTTATAATAATGTGATTTAGAGAAAAAACTTTCACATTCATCTGAGCAGACTGGAACTTCCAGTCCAACTTTTAAGTACAGTGTAGATCCTACTTTTCATTGATTAGGCCTTTCTGAAGTAATAACTAGTTATGCAGGAACATAGGCCAACTGGATTACTTCAGATATGTTCTAGACTAGGGAAAAATTAATTCTGGCCACATCATTGTAGCATTGAGTAAACCGATGTCTAAAAGTAGGTGTTGAAATGGAAAGGATAAGCACAGTGACATACATGGAGAACAGAATAGATGCAAACTGAATATGTGAAAGCTGGTACACCAGTATCATTTTGGCTGTGATTTTAAATGAATCTTTTTACAGTGGAAAGAAATTAGATTATTTCAAAATATTACAAAAGAACAGAAATCCTTAACAGACAGTTTACAGCTCCTGTAGTAGGATATAAAGATGAGTGTCATAATAAATTAGGAAACCTATAATTAAACCTGTAATTAATATGTTTGATAGTTTGTACTAGTATTTCTTATCCATATATACCAAAGTCTAACTTACTATTAGTGACTTTTTCTAGTTTTCTATTTAATAGTTGATTAAATGTTAGACATGTGTATAGAGATAACATTATTAATATATCAAATAGCTATAATGAAAATCTAGAATGTGGTGTATTGAAAGTTCAAGATCCATTTATGTAACCCCCTTGCAAAACAGCTTTTCATTTGATTACACACTGCATTTTCCCTGAACTGCAAGAATGAATAGTAATCATGGAATTCAACTCTTTGTTTAATACTGGTAGTACAGGGTGTGGACCTGTGTCCTCAGATTTCTAGGAAAATTAGGTGTTCACAGTTAATGGATACCTGCGAAAAGCTTTTTGCTCCCCCCTCTCCCCCTCCCACCCCAAAAAAAGCCAGTACCTCACAGGATCTTTTTGGAAAAGACAGTGACAGAAACTCATTCTACAGGCAGCAAAGTTTCCTCAGCTACAAGACTGTCCTTTCTCTTCTCAACATCCCAGCTCATTCGAAACACATATCCCAACTTCCTCAACAAAACTGAGATGAGTCTTGCAAACAACAGACTCTTTCAGTATGTTGTGCTGATTCATTCCAAGTACTGCTCATCCTGCAAACTGAATGAGGCAGTCCTGTGGGAAAACAAAGGATGAGATCATGTAATTAAAGACTATCTTATAATGTACATGGGGATTGAACTATAACAGCCTCAACAGTCTTATTTCTAGTTCTTAACTCTTGAGTGATTAATTTTTTGTTTTCTAAATGCAACCACCAATAGTTATGAGCAAAGATATTTAGAAATAACCAGAAATTACAACCCCAAAAAAATAGCCACATGGAACCACACCACCTATACTATATAGCATGCAAGGAGAATTAGCAGCAGATCCAACTGGAGCAGAAAGCAACAACACGGCTACTTTTTTTGAACTTCCTCAATTTTCCTATCCATTAATATTTATATGTTTTCCCAGAGATATTTCAATGAAATTCTGCCAGATTAAACTATTTTGAAATCCTGCCTTCCACTTCCCACCAGGTCACAGGCTTTCTTACTTCAGTGGGATGCTGATAAGCCTAGCCATATTCCTCAGGCCTATCTGTCAAACACAGAGATCCTACAGATCCTGCTCCCTGTCATTTCTCTGCTGAGTGTTGTGTCAAGTTGGGCACAAAATGGTCATTACTTTCTCAAGGAAATTTAACTCCTTTTGTAACCATTTTAATTTAAATACTTTAAGCTTCTACATCTCTCCAAAAACAGATGTCAGTCCCCTAACACAAGTGTCTGGTACATATACAATTTTTTTTGAAGCTGAAGGCCTGAAACTCACATTATTCTTCAATATTCCCAAGATCATCTGCAAGCTCTGACAGCTATCTTACAGTACGAGATTGTTTTGAAAAAAAATCCCTCCTCCCTGAAATTCTAGATCCAGAAAGCACTTTGTTTTGAAGCTGCAGAGAAACAGATTTGGGACAATCATGCCTCACGTTTTCTGTTTCAGCACACCAGTCCTCCAATCCCTAGCGCTGTCAGGAAGCAGCACAGTCAAGGCTGCTCTTCAAGGGGTGCCAAACCAGGAGCCCAGGGCTATTCCAGCACAGGCCAGGGTACAGTCCCACAGCATGTCAAGACCGTGTGCAGAACAGGGCACTGGAAACAGGGCCCATCCAGGCACTCCAGTAGAGAGCTGCTGGAGACAAGACTGCAACACAAATCGGAAGGGATAGGGCTAGCAACAGACTACCTACAATGCAGGCCCAAGGTCCAGCAGCAGAAGCAGGAACAGACAAACAGATAGACACAGCACTGCTCAGGAAAAGACTAAAACCTCAGGTCTGAGCTTAAATAGAGCCCCAGGGTCTGTGGGCAGAGGGTGTGTGGATGGGGGTTCCAGGTGAGGCTTCTCAGGGACCCTAATGCCTATTAGGGCACTCAGGCCTCGAGAAACATTAAGGTCAGTGTTGGGGTTACAGTTGGGAATAGCTGGGGCTTCAGAGCCTCAGTAATTTGCAGCCTCCGGAGGAGGGTGTGAACTCCTATGAAAAATTCCCATTTGTTCTCTTTTTTCCCATATTCATCTGGGTCTTTGTGGCTAATATTGCTTATTTAAAGGATTTACTCTTCCTCTCTTTCTTCAATTATATTTTGACTTATATTGGCTTCATTTGTTTGAAGCCATATCCTTCCTTTCACTGTTCTTTTTGTTAGTCTCCTTTGTTCATATTTTATGTTTGTTGAAATGTAAACTTCTGGGGACTGCAATGTTGAACAAGTTCCTTAACTCTTGTTGAACTCATCAATGCTGGGAACAAGAGTCAGTGGTGCATAACTGTTGCAAAAGCTTTTGTTCCTCACTCCTGGAGGTTTTTTCATCGTCTGTGCTTCGAACTCCTCTTCCAAGAACCATTTCTAAGTCTAATGATGCCTTCAGTCCTTTGAGAGCCTCTGAACTGGGAGAACCAGTGCATCACTCAAGGTCACTCTTTTCCTTGGGAAGTGACCTCTATGTTGTAGCTTACAGGCACATCAGAGAAGTTCAACAAATGTCTCTGAGGCTGTCAACGTAAAGGTCATACACAGTGATTTATTAAATTAAGAATAATGTCCACCAGTACTAAAAATAGTGTCTTGTTTAAATGTCCACATGCAAATCATACAAATACAAGCTGTTACTATAACTTCAGGTGCTCACAACTGAAGAGTTCCCTGAAGAAAGGTGTGTTATTCTTTTGAATTTCTAAAGGATCTTTTTTTGTTTTGTCCAGAGTCGCAGAATACCTTGCAAACATTATGAATTAAAGCTCATGACATTCTTGTGAAGTCAAGTGAAATAGGAAGAATTTCCTCAGCTTCTATAGAGTTTTTCTGGGGTAAAGCATGGGTGATGAGTAGCACAGCAACACAGCAAAGCGATGTGGCACTGATGGTGAAAAAATGTGCTAAAATCAGGGGCATATTAGGGTGCCATTTCATGAGTTTTGCCAAGGCACCTTTTCTTAGACTGCTGGGCAAACTTTCATATTAGAAAACATGATTCTGTATTGGATCATTTCTAACACAAAACATAGCAGGTCATATTCTCATTTGTGTTTTTCTCCTTTTCCCTGCTGAAGACCCAAAACTGCCAGCAAAGCAGACAGGAAACTCTCATTGTGAAAGACCATCACTGGGCTTCTGGATGTCATGCAACACTGGACTTCAGATGCACTGAACATTCAGAGATACATACAGATACATTGTAAGAATTAAACAAATACAATTAAACTGAAAATCTATGTTTACCTGTTATAACAAGAAATTGCATCAAGCAACACAGCTGACACACATCATATTAGAGAAATGATAGCATAGCACCAGGTACTCTTCTGACTTCATCCCCAGTGTTACTTATTGAACTCTGCCAGGCATGTAGAGTCAGATGCGGACAGTCAGGAACTAGTGCCCTGGCACTCTGACCGAGTATTGCACAAGATTTCATTGTCCCAAAGGTCTTCAGAGATCTTCTCAACCTCTCTATGAAGCACATCCAAGCAGGATTTACAAGCTTAGACACAGTCCCCTGTTAACGTGGTCTAAATACTTTACAGACCACAGAGAGAACAAAGTGGTGTCATGACTTATGTGATTGTACTTGGACAGCTATCCAAATGCTAGAAAATCCAACTTTAATTAAGCTGTTAAAACAAGCTGTTAAAGATGCAAGATTTGACTGCTTACATAAAATAAATTATGCTGGTTAGATAAGTATGCTTATCTTAGCATTTTTACATCTTTTCATTACTCCAGTGGACTGCTTCCAAAAATAGTAACATATTTTTATATATTTTCACTAAAACCCAAGATACAAAACAAAGCACCCTGGGTGCTTCTCAAAGTGAGATGATAAAAATTCATAAATACACATTTAGTAATTCACTCAGCCGGTGCTAAATGGAACCTTTTATACATATTTTTCAAAAACATTCATTTTGTATGGTGAGTTCATTAATTGGTGTAGCCGATTGGGAACAGCAAAGATTTGGCCTAGAGCAAGAATGATCAGCTTCATCACTGATGGTTTTACTAAAAGATTCTTCAGATGATACAGAGGAGGACTAAAACCTCTAAAGAACAGGTGCTTTCCCCTTTCTGGTGTAGAGGCTATTCTTGGAAGAATTTTGAAGTAACTGAACTGTCATTCCAGTTAGAAAGCACTCACACAAACTCAATTGAAATACTATACTGAAATGTTTGAAACAGTTCAAACATTTAGTTATGCATAAAGCACAGAAGGTATTTTAATGCTGAATAAATCACAATGAAATGGGGTGGAGGGGTTGGAAGAAAGTAGAATTTCTTTGTTAGTAGCAGGTCAGAGGAGGGCCACAAACATGATCAGAGAACTGGAGCAACTCTCCTGCGAAGAAAAGCTGAGAGAGACTGAGTTGCTTAGCCTGGAGAAGTAAAGGCTCAGGGAACTTATGTAAAAGATGGAGACTTTTTACCATTGACAACACAAAACCGAAAGAAAGTACATTTAGATTGGATATAAGGATGAAATATTTTACAGTGGGGGCTAGTAAGGCAATGGAACAGGTTGCCTAGAAAAGTTGTGGCTGCCCCATATCTGGAATGTTCAAGGCCAGGTTGGACAGGGCTTTGGGCAACCTGATCTACTGGAAGATATTCCTGCCCATGGCAAGGAGGTTGGAACTAGATGGTCTTTAAGGGCCCTTCCAGCTCCAACCACTCTGTGATTCTATGATTCTACTCTTGATTTATCTTTAAGCAGATGAGATTTTCGATTATGGTCACGCTTGGTTATATATACTTTGATAATTACAAAAACATTTAATTTACCAGTTCAACACACCTTACGCACTTAAATTAATGAAACTATTCTCTTCAATATTATAGATACATTTTAGAAGTACACAGATTGTCAACTTCTCTTTCTGAAGTCAATCAACACTCAGCAAATGGTTAGAATGAATTTCACATTCTGAAATATAGTCTACCAAACAGCAACAGACAATTGACTTTTGACTAAAATCTAGCAATTGTTTTCTGTTCTGAGTTTGAACTGCTAAGAGAACTTTAGCAAGACAATAAAAAAGTAAGATGTAAACAAATTTTCACTAGTTTTCGTGACTGGAAGTGTTTTGATGCAAAATCCATGATAGAATAAAAATAAACAGTATTTTATTCCATTTTAATAGCATTTTATCCATTGATAAAAGACTTGGAAAAAACCCAGTATCCTAGCAACTAGACGTCAGTACTTTTCAGTGCAAACACCTCACCCTCTTCACTGTGTCAAGCAATAAAAAGAGAATAATAAAATTCCCAGCTTGCAACTAAATCCTATCATCAAATCTGAAAATAAAACAGCTCAACAATACATAGTAGATTTTAGCTTTTTTTGTTTGTTTTGGGTTTGTTTGGTTTTTTGCTGGGAGAAGTATATGCTGACACAACTTCCATAATACAGTTCTGTGATTGAAAGGGCAAGATAGTTTTGTGTTCTTGTCCATTTAGGTCTCTAACTGTGAATATCTAAAACCTTACTGTATCAGGTTTCTTTTGATGACTTTTATTTCATATCCTACAGCTATCTTTTTCTGGACTCTTTCCTTCTGTGTAACACAGGCTGTCACAAGCCCAGGTTGTGGTCCTCAATCTGCTCCTGCCTAAAACACAAACTGTCATTAATTCATGAGGCTGTTTGATAACATAGCTCCCCGGAGCATCTAAGGAAAGCACCAGAAATGGGCCACATGTAACAAACAAATAAACTACAAAGCCATTTTATAAAGCTGTCTGTACATAAAAATGCATTCATTTAATGTCTTTTCTCTTTCATGCTTTCAAAGCACTTAGTTGACACTATCTCTAGCTTTGTCATATACTATTGATGCCTGTTTCTAGAAACCCATCAAAATTGCTTTTAGCTCTGTATGTGTGACAAATAATTTTTTGGGTCTAATATGATATGCAATAATGCCACTATTATTTCGGGTGTTTCCAACCTTGGTTTTATTTTTCTGCCGTAAACCAGAGAACAATAAAGTGTTTTCAATAAAGAGCCTGACACCAGGATGTATCTCTCTGCACAGTAATCGAGAGTAACCAGGGTTCACAAAGAAAGCACAGACAGAGATTTTTTTTCCTCTCTTTGGTTTGAGCATGGGTGAAGACCTAAATGTACTTACCACCCATTCCAGCAAATGGCTTGCTGAAATGTATGCACTATTTCCAGTAAATTCAGAACTCCTCACTGACCCTCACTGATTGTATAAAACAGAAGAGCACACAGGAAGTTAATAATAAACATGTTTGTGCCATTACACGAAAAGGGCACACAGACTGAGGGGGAGGGCAGGCTGAGGAAATCTGGGAAGGCAAAAGCCCAACTCTGCAAAATGAAACGTGCAAGTGCTGGTGTCAGGCAACATCTTGCAAATGACCATCAGAAGGAAGGTAGGTTCAGCTTCTAGGTAGGTTTCCAGCTATCACAGTGATTTGCCAGCCAAAGCCTTTCTGTTGGGCCTTCTGCTCTACATGCTGGGACTTGGGCAGAGGTTAGTCAGGGAGAAGGCTAACCAGTGTGTCTGGAAATGGCTGTGGCCATATCTGGTAGCCAAGGGTTGCCAAAGGTAGCTTGCAGCTAACATGCTCTGGCGGTCTGATTTGGAAAAAGGCCCCACTGTCCCTAGAGGATATTGCAACCATCAGATTATCAGGCAGTTTCCATACCTATGCACAAAGCTGCTCCACTGTGATTTTAAAACTACTACATTTATAAAAGGAGAAAGGGGAATAAACTACATAAAATTAACAATCTAGGTAAAATTGGTAAAGAAAACTGAGAAGAGTGAGAAAGTATGTGCATTTGGCAGTGACCAAAGCAAAAAAAATGCTTGCTATTACAGGTAATTGAAAAGTCTTACTCTGTGCAGTGCTGTTTTCTATCTGAAATGAAGGATGAGCTATTCAGTCTTGCAGGGAGAATGAACATCTTCAGAGTGGACTAGCAACTACGGAATATGTAAGAAAAAACTTATACTATCTAGAGTTAAATATTTTTAAATTCTGCATTGGAGTCCCAGAAGAGAATCTGAGAGGATTTCAACTGATTGTTTTTATTTTCTGACTGAGACTTTTTAATAACTTGGGTCAACGTCAGAAAACTGGAGCAGTACCAATATTCTTTTGCTGTTTTTCAAAAGGTCATGCAAGATGAGTTAGGGAACAGAAGGACAAATGGTCTGACGTCAATCCAGACACACAGAACTGAAACAGATAAGATGTTTAATTTTTATAAGGTATTATTCATACTATAACCCAGCTATAGAATCATTCCTTCCATCAGCCTGATTTCTTCCCAGGAGATTTCCATTTCAAAATACCTGACTGCCCTAAGCTTAAGGCATTAAGCCTGGAAGGTGGGAAAACTTCCCACTTACTAGGTGGGAGGTGAATGTGAACCCTCTTCACATACCCCAAGTAAGCATACTAGCACTCAGATGTACAGGATGACCACCTCTTTCCTGAGCATCTCAAACTAGCTTTCTTACATGTGCAGTCAAAACAATTTGAATGTTTCAGAAATGTTCATTATAACTGAAAATATTTGCCATATTTGGATCCAATTTATGGGTTTGGATTTATAAATAATCACTGATAATACCTATTTCAGAAAACCCATCCTCAAAACTGATCAGCAAAGGTTCTTGCCACTGCAACCTGTTTTCTTATTTAAAGTAATTTATAAGAAAATTTTAATGTGAAAATTTTCAAGTCTTTCCACATCCAAACTTAGCAGTTGGTCTGCCCATCTCATCTTCAGGCAGCTGTAGTATCATTTATTTACAGTACATCCTGCTTCCACACTCATCAGCCATGAAAGACTGTATAAATAAATTCATCTATGAGTGTGGTTGCAAAGGTGTGCACACACACGTACACCACGTACACCACCACAGCTTCCTTCTGTTACCTTATCCTTTGCTTTCCTTAACTATACAAATATAAGCAATGTAAGTATATTGCTCAGCAATCTCATTGAAGTAACTGGGTGTTTTTCTTGAGTTATATTATACAAATTACATTACAGCTTTTCAATCTCAAGTTACAGTAATACTATATTGAAATATATTGTAAATTAAATCATTGCTATTTAATTCATGAAGTTCCACACTGGCAGAGCATGTAACAGAAATTACACAGGCTCAAAGCCCAATCATGGAAAATGTTTTGAAAACTGAAAGGTACCCAACCATTTTTAAGTACCTTAAGTCTATCATGATCCTGTCAACTTAAAAGAATCAATTAATTACCTGGGAAAAAAAGAGAAAGGCAAATTTTCCAGAAAAAAAAGTTCCAGTAGCACTAATATCTGTGTCATCTCAAAACGAACTATACTTATCTTTGTTATCTAACATTTTAGTTTATGTTATACATGTGAAACTTTTCAAAGGTCCAGATCCATAATGCTAGCATTAATTTTATGCAGAGAGATATGTCACAAGTTTGAAACTTGGGCTTCAGCTTTTGAGATGAACTAGATGTTTAAATGAATTTTCATGAGCCTCTAGGCTCTCAATTTGCCTTGAAATCAAAGAGACCTAGGGACATATCTAAACTTTGAATGTATTTGGCCCTTGGTTGCATTTTTTAATACACAAGGGTGACATTTTTATAAGCACTTAAATAAGTTAGAATTATAAATCCCATGGCTTTAAACCCAGATGGGAACCAAAACATTTATGTTTTCTTTGCATCTGGAAAGTCTTTCTATCCAAAGTAATTTCTGATTACAAGAACAGATCCTGCTGTTGGACTATAAGGTCATAGGTCCTTTATTTCAGTTTATGCCCTTTAACAGCAGGGATCTGGACCTTTTCTTTTAATGTAAACAAAAACTTTGTGTAAATATGTGAACCTGAGTACTATTACAATCACCAAACTATTATACTTTATTATCAAAACCAATAGAAATAATAATAAAATGTTACTTCATTGAAAACACACCTTAAGGAGTAATTCTAAATGTTTTTTAATATCTTGTTAAAGTAATGACCTTTCAGCCACTGTTTACACATGACCCCCAGAAAACAGACAGAATTTATTGATGAAAAATGTAGCATAAGAGAGCCAGATTGATATGTATGTGTATATATATATGTACAATGTAAGATTTTGAATCTCCCATTTTAGGTCTCTCTTCAGCAATGTTTTCTCAGTGTCTCCTGAAAGAAAAGCTTTCCGGTGCAACTGGAAAACAATGCCAAATAACTTTAATTTCCCTACAATATAACTCATAACTGGAGCTGTCACTTCCCTCGAGGTGCCATTGTGCAGTCAACCCACCCAAAAACATGGCTATAGCTGCAGACATCTCCTGCCAGTGACAACTATGCCAACGGTAGTGGCACAGTTAATTTCTGATCTCTATAGGAGCTGTGCTGCTGGTACTGGCTAGCCTCCTTGTATCAAAGCATTACCCAATCGCAACTATCTAGAAGAAAAAAGAATTTTAAAGCAGCTGCACACCTATTCACTATCTGTCATTCCCTATGGTTTACTATTCCCCAGCAGCTGGCGAAGCAATCCAATTGCTTCATATTACATCTCTTGGGATCTACATCCATATCACACATCCTTCCCTGTCAGCAAGAACAGCAGACTCATAATTCCTATTTGCATCCCTCTATCTTCACTGTCTCATTCCCTCTCTCCAGAGAGCCTGTTTAACAGTGCAGAGCTCCTTTGATCTCCGTATTCCCAGTTTGAATGAAACAACTATGTAACTTGACTTAGAGGGCTTTGCAACTGCATCTCCTCTTCCTCCAATAACTCATCCACATCATTTTCCTGACTCTCTTCTGAAGGTGTCTAGTCAGAATCACTTGTAAGCTCATATACCATTACCACTTCCCCCCTTAATCAATCCCAGAAGCAAAAGCCATGAAACTCTGAGACAGCACATTAGAGAGAACTAGTCGTTACGCACTCAGCATCACTTTATATTAATCTGGCTAACTTTGGCTGTAAAAGAACTTTTTTATTTGAAAGCCTCTGAAACGTCCAGCCAGTGTCAAGGCTTTGCACTTGTGTGCAAAACCTTCATCACATACACATTTTTCATAAAGATATATCTGTGGACCCAGTGCTAAAGGTAGAAACACAATAAGAAAGCAGGATCTTTGGCATAGCGTAAACTGAATACTCACATGACCCACTTGAAGAACTCAACCAGTGATAGCTCCAAGTGGCTGTCTATGATCATCTGTTTAAAATGTCTTTGGTAGGGAAAGATAAGAAAGAAAAGACTCAATAAGTATAGTGTCCTACATTTGTTTACTATTTAGAAGAAAATTACCAGAAGTAAAGAGCTCTTCATCTGACCAACAGGTTGAAAATTTGTTTCCTGCTTGGGGAAAAGGTTGAACAAGAAAATAAAAATAAAGTTTTAAAGAATATACTAGTTTCTGTATATCACCAATTAGCTCTTTCTCATTCAAATATCAGAATATTATTATTTCTGTCTGAATGGTGGCTTTATCATCATGACATTATTAAGGTTATTAAGAAAGTGATTATTATTAAGAAAGTGATACACATGTAAATTTTGCAAACATGAATATAATACAAACAGGATATTTATACATTGCTTTTAAACCATACAATAAGAATGCACTCTTGACAGACTTGTCTTCTATAGCAATTTATTTCTCACAAGAATAGTTTCTTTAAAATTCACTAGAAAAACCTCAGAAAAGCAGAGAAATGAGTTGAAAGCTCTTCTGATTAAAATAATATTAAATTGTTTTTTTTCTCCAAAGGAAAGTTAAACAGTTTCCCAAATGAATTTCTCCCCTCCTACTAGCATCATGTACTAACTTTCATGGAGAATTAAACTCAGGACATTCAGAACAGATGGCAAAGACTTTATCTGCTTTCCTACCACAGCATGGGGCAATATAGGTTTGCCTGATAATGCAGTCACATTGAGAAAAAGGTTTCTTGACCCCTTTCAATATATCTAGATGCACCAAACGTGTGCTTTTTTAATTTAATCTAAAAGTTCAACTTTGAGTTTTACAAGATAATTTACAGAATAACCTATGGCAAGTATTAAACCTGAGGTGCTAAAGAAACTGGTTTCATTTTAGTGCTATTTCAGCTGTACATTTTGTCAAATCTCAGGCATTTTTTATTCTTTTTAATTTAAAGAAATGTAATTCATTAATTTAATTAATTTTCAAGTTTTACTCACTTCAATGTTCATTCTCTGTGTATTTCACATTTTCCTTCCACATTTGTTCTTAAATTATACCATAGCTTTGACATTGCTGTGGCTTGTGCGATATAATGAGCTCATAATGGTTTAGCAGATGAATAAGCTCAGTTCTGACACTGCAACAGTCCAACAGCTCCTTTCGCTCTATTCAGTTGTCAACTGCCCACCTACAAAATTCTTACATCAAAAAAAAACAATAAAATTTTTCCTGCAAATTATGAAAAGCATGTAAATGTCACAACAAAACTAGGTCTTATCCTGGAGTCCTTATCCTTTTCAGCTAAGCAACCTTAAACTAGTTAATACTTCAGTTCCTGAATGTTTCAGCTTTTATTTGCATGCAAGCATCTTAAAAATTGACACAGTTTTGGATATTATTGAATTATTCAAGATGCTATTAAAACTGACCTTTCATAGTGGTTTGCAAAGGCAACAAAATTACATTTAGGGTAATTTATAAACAAAAGGAAAAAAAATCAATGACAGTGTTTTGAAGTACGAGAGAGTGAGAATCAGTACCTGATGGTAGCAGTGACCTGATGGTCATTAGGGCTGCTGGAGGATATGTGTTGCTGGGTTTCTTTTAAACAGATATTTACTTAACACAATCTTTGTTTCTCCTAGGATCCTTGTTAGAGCTCACAGAAAACCACAAAGACATACACTTTATTTACAAGAGAAAGAAAGAGGAAAACAAAATAAATTGTATATATATATATATATTAAAAGGGTATCACATTAACTTCACTTGAAATATTGACTCTCTGATATTTCTAAAACCAGTATTTTTGCTGTTTGGATTACAGCAGCAATAGCAGTAGGAGCTGAGGCTTACAAAGCTTGCTCTAATTAACTCACACATATTTTTTCCCATAGTGGCAACTACAATGGGACCATTCAGCAGTTTACAAATGAATGAACAAAACTTGTAGAAGTGTACACAAATAGGTAAGAATGATTGTTATGTATAATTTCCCCATATTAGCATTGCCTGTGCATCAAAGTAACTGTCATTAACTGGGAAGAGATGAAGGCCCTGTTTAACTATAGAAATATTCTTGGTCATCTTATGACCTAAATAACTCAGAGACCCCTGCAGTTACCCTGACTCTATACCAAATCACATCTATATCTTCTCCCTATATTGTTGTTGTATTGATGTATTGTAGCAGCCGGAAGCCCTGTCTTTATTACACATGATGGATTCCTCATTACTTTCAGAGTCAGTGAGATTTTGCCCTTCATTAGAGACTAATACACACACGTACATAAGGAAAAATCTCTGAGTCATTGTAGTACCAAAACTCAAAGCTTGTCTCAGAAGCGTTTTGTGGAAGTCCCCTTTATCAAAGTGTTCAATGCTCATGCATTCATTAGAATCACAGAAGTACTTCTAGAGTTGATTAATATGGGTTTGTCCCTAGTGTTTTCTGCAGAGGAGGACAGAAATGTCCAAAAATATTTTGAACTAAATACCTTAAAATACTAAGTAGTTTAGCAAAATATCTTTACCCAGCTGTTGTAGTCATCGACTTCTAGAAAACTATAGTAATTCCACCTAACCCAAACACCTCGATCAGATTGAGCAAAGGCATCTGAAAACCAGTCAGCACAGCTGCTGAGAAAATGAGGCTGTCAGCCCACATCTTCCATTATTGCTTCTAGGCAATATTTTCCACTGTTTGGTGTCCAGGTGCAATCTGCAATTAAAGTAATAAAAAAAGGGATAGAAAAAGTGAAAGGTAGAAGTTGAGATGGTATCATAAATAGCAGAGTGCTACAATGTTAGCTTTTCAAACATATTTTTAGATTATCTGTGATTATTTATAATGAATAACTGAACTTGGGAAAAAGAATTAGCATAGACTATTGCCACATGGTACATTTATGACAAGCATAGATATTTTTAGTTGAGCATAACTTTTATATCTGGCTATGAATGATTGTCTTCTTTGGTCCTTGAATTAGTTTTTGGTCCACCCTAAATACTACAAGTATTTTCCTCTTTGTGAAGCTTCTATTGTGTTCTTCCACAATAGAAAGGAAATGAGGAAAGAAAGAGAAAGAAGGCTGGCCACAAGGCTGACCACAAAGAGACTGGCCATGCTTTCAGCTGGGACACTAACACTTAGAGATGGAAAACTTCTTGGTAAGATTATTTCTCCAATGCTTAAAGGCAGCTCTTGTGGACCTATTAGATAGAGTGATATTAAGCAAAAAAAATAAAATATTTCACAAGTAGCAAATACCTAAATTCAAAGTATGCACGCATGTTCAGTAACAGAAAAGCCAGGCAGCTCTTTAAAATCCTTAACCAATATTTTATAATATTCCTTCCTTTTTAACCCTGCATGCACAGGTCTAGTTTGATGTTTCAAAATCTAGATTCTGTCTTTTGCTACCTCCAGCAGAGAAGAGCCTTAAGACATACTTGCTTCTTTCTCTGACTAATATTTTCCCACTTCTTTTAAACATTAAGAAATTGTCTCTAATTATAAAGATTCTGTAGTACATATGAAAAGGTCACATTAGAAAATAGTGCAGAATTGAAAGCAAGAGTAGCTCTTCAGCTCTCTCACAACTCTGCATACATCCTCACTGGCTTTTTTCTTATGATCAGAAACATACCCAGCACAGGAAATCATCTACAGATAATATATGCTTGTAGCTAAATAAGACTTGCCCACTCTTTCTATCTTTTCTAAATTCAGCAAGCGTTTTACTAGAGAAACTGATCAGTAAATATAACTGTAAACATTCTCACAGCTCTGAAACATAAAAATCTTCACTGCCTTGCCTGGTGAGGGATGCACTAGGGCCTGCATTCATACAGCCTGACATGAGAGACCAGAGTCAGGCAGTCAAGAGCACTAGGGGCAGGAAATTGTCTTTTTACAACCCATTGTTATCCCTACCAACTTCTTCCAGGCAGAATAAGTAAAAGAACTACTTCAGGATTAGATCTGGTAGCATGGTGCAAATAAAGTTGTATCACTGGTAACTGAGAAGTTTTTCTCAGACACAGCTTCAAGAATGACAAGGAAGTAAAGGGAAGGGTGTTCAACTCAAGCACCAGTTTTGAACACTTGCACAGCTGGCACCACACTATGCTCCAGGGGAAAATGGATTAGACAGAAGGCTCTCCAGGAACACACCAGCTATGACTGTAATAGAGGCTTTGGATCATCCATACGGCTATAAGAAATGAAAATTATTATAATGACAAATACATATTCCCTTTCATCTATGGGCACAGTAAAGGACAGCAACAAATGAAAAGGTTTCTTTCCATTTTATACTTTAAAAAAGTCATTTTGCAAGTCTGTAAAACTGGTAGATTCTAGCATTCTGTATGCAAAATCATTTATAATATAATTAAAACTAGTGTTAAATTGCTGTACAAACTGTGATCCTATTCTTCTGATTATATGAGTACAAGGCTTCTAGTAATTTTAAGAGTCACTCTGTATCGTAAACATTTCTCTTTCTTATCCACAAATTTTACATATATTTTGCCATTTTCATAGTAAATTTGAGAACTTGAAAATAAGGGGAAACTGCATTAAATCACTAACATATCAAATACCACTATGTCATTTGATTATTTCAGGCTCAGTAAGTACAATATTTCCAGACTTATAGTGTTTATTATAAGTATTTTTGCTTCAAATGGGATTCTCTTCCTACCCTTTATCAACTTACACTATCACAGTGCCATGAATTCAATAAAATCCATCTTTATTAGATATGCCTTATTAATCTAAGAGCATCAGAATCTGCTTTTATTTGAGGTATTTTTGGAAAATAAGAAGCTTCATCAAAGCCTGGGATAACTATCATCCCAGGAAGCTACTCCTTTTGTTTGTTCCATTCATTTAATAGAAAATAAATAAAATGTATCAAGCTAACAGTGGCTGAATGGAGCAAATGAAGCATCTGCCTTTGTGATTGAATTCTTTTTTTAGAAGTTGTGTCTTCACCAGTGTTTTCTGTGACCATAACAGACTTGGCTGAAAAAGAGGAGGATATGAGTTGATCACCTGTAGGCACAACCATCACATTTGCTATCCAACATCCACTTTGAGCCCTGGCTATATTTTTTAATTAAAAGGATACTAGTAACTATGTGACATGGTTACCATTTTTATTTCTCCCTCTCTTCTAAGAATGGCCTTGAGGAGGCTTATTTTAAGGACCCAGTTCCACAGAAATCAAAGAAAAATAAAATACTTGATATCCTTTTCCTGTCTTATTGTGTTTTCATGTATAAATAAACACTATGTTTATTTCCTGAGTGTCTGAGAATGCCTGGGGATATAAGGTATAGTAGTTTTTTTTCTTATCCTAGTATCTTTTCCCACCAAGTGAAGGTGAAAACTCAGTTCCAATCAAGTTTTAGTAGAGAAAAGAGTTGTGAACAGAGTCCACAACAGAGTTTATGTTTTTTCCAGCTATACTTATGAATAGCTCTTGCTCCAGGTATTAGAGAACTCAAACCCCGTAACCAAGTGTATGCCTCTGTCAGTTTTTCTCATTGTTTACATTTCTTCCCCTTAAGTGTGTAAGATTTTATTCTTTTTATTCCTGTAAAGGAGGATCATTTTTCCACAGAGGCTGCTATCTGAAAACTTGTGTAGATTTGGGCTGTGTTGTCACTTTGAAAAGCATAATGAATATCTGATCACCTGTCTGCATTATCTGTAATCAAAAATTTCTTGAAACTAAGATCTTAACTCTAACAGTTTATCAAAAAAACTGAACAAAATTTACCTCTGTTTTTGAGAGTGTTTATTGTGTGAGCACTAGTTTTTACTAACCAAAAGCAATTTACTGAAAAATTTCTCCCCAAATCTGAACTACTCCATAACAGTCTTCATAAAGACTCCAAAATATTCCTTTGAGTAGTTCTAGTATGCAACTGCTGACCATATTATGCCAGGTCTTCATTCAGTATTATGGGCAACAGAAGTGAATGTTTTTGGCTTACTAGTGAAGTTTCAAGCTGAACAGGTTAAAAGTTAATGTATTACCTTCTTCAGTTCTTGTCCAACTGAAAGGTATATGTGACTGTCACACCACAGCTGCTGATTCACATCAGGGTTTTTTCTCCTGTTGAATTTCTTTTCCAGGATTGGAATAAGAAACAGTAGCATGCAAGAGGGAGATTTGCTATCCATATTACCAGTCACTCATTCTGTAAACCTCTGAATGTTTCATGTGTGCATGTTTCTCTGCATGTCACAGTAACTTTATAGAGATTAAAAATAAAAAATCACTGAATCATACAGAATCGCAAAATGGCCTGGGCAGGCATGCCACCCACTAATCATAAAATAAATCACATCATAAAAATAAATTAAAACTGAGAGGTGTATTATGTTAGCAGCCATTGGTTCAGTAGGCTGCCTTTTCAGTGGGTACACTGAATGGACAGAATCTCTTCAAAATGTATTGTTCTCTGAAAGTGTTGGTTACTGTGATCGAACGAAACCACTTCAGTGTTTATAATGATATGGCTAGTGAAATGCAACTCGTCGTTATACACTAGCAGTTCACACCAGTATTAGTTATCTCAAAAAGAGAAATATGTGTCTAGAAAGCCTGCATAAAGGAAAACAAATATCACTGATACAAGTTTTGGCAACAAATTTAATATGAATGCATTTTAGATTGTGTTTAAAGTGGTGGAAATTCCTGCTCACAAAGACACATATTGTGCAGAGAAGCACATCTGCCTGGGCAACGTGAGGACTGTTAATGCTGAGTAAAGTAGAACATCTGGTTCCAGGTCCTTTCTGTGGTTAAGCTGTGCATCAGCGTTGATGAAATAGAGCAATTTCTTTTGTTTTGTTTTATTTGAGAAAAATAAATACAAAGTTGATCTGTGTGGCTTACATTATGTACTAATTATCTGTGTAAAAGCTTCTTTTATTGTGAAGGTGAGCCACTGAGGTCCAAATTAGTTCTGGCAGTTACAGAGCTTTTCTCAGTGGCACATAGCCAGGTAGGCCTGGAGACTAAGTATGTACTTGATTACAGGTAACTGAAGAGTTAGACACTGTATGCACAGATAACTAAGGTGTAAAACTGGAGAGACAAGGCAAAACAAGGTGACTGTCAGAGGTTAAAGAAAGAAGTCCCTGTGCCCCAGAAGGGCTAGTCAAGAGTACATTCCAAAGGCAGGTGAGGGAAGAAATAGCCATAGCAATGGGAATCACTGAGAAAGCGTGCACAGTCCTGAAACAACGATAGCCCAGGTGGACCACAGCAGAAGCAGGAGAGAAATAATGGACCCTATGAATGGAGGATCAGAAACTAGAACAAGAGGCAGAGTGCAAGTCACTTGTAAGATGACCACTGGTGTCTGCCTGTTAATGCTGTGGCTTGAGGAAGGAGTCTGTTAACTGAGGGTTTTTGGCAGTCTCAGTAGAAATTAACTTTTGCCCATTTTTTAATTCCTTACCTGCATATAGATTTGTCATAAAGGGATAACAGTGTTGTATAATGCAGTAAGTAGGACCTTGTTCCCTAACTGCAGCTTATTGTAATTTTATATGCTATAAAATATAATACTTACACCCACAATCACCAAGCCTCATGTCTAAAAACTGTTAATATCTCTTGGAAATTTCATTATAAATGAAAAAGTGTGAATAAGCAAAAACTGGGATCATCTAATATTGCCCCTGAAATTGTATAACACATGGCATATAAACATAAATAGTATAGACATATTTTCCTATATGTTTATATTACAGTTCTCTGTATTATCTTTCTGTGATTAAAATTTCTTTTATAGCAGTATTGTTTCCAGCTATCTTGCTATCTACTAACCTAAAATAACTGACATTTTAAAGTAAATTTTCAGTAAACTATAACATCTCCAAAGGGTAGGACTTGAATATTTTATAACCATTACATAGTAGTGTCATACACAGTTCACTGAAGAGATTTCATAGACATCACAGCTATAAAATTCATGCCCCTCACTTATTAGTTAGTCGGCTTATCCTCTGGCATCCTGCTGAGCTTCTCAGGTTACATGTTTGTATATAGGTCTTCCTTTTGTATCCAAGTCATTCTCCCATAGGTTTGGAAAGCATTCAGTAAAAGCTAGTATATCTTTCAGAATAACAATGAACATAGCACTAAATAGAAATGGTTTTCTCTGTTCATCCAGGAAAGCACAACCAGAAATATTCCATTTTCAGTAATGCAAATGAATTCTTAGTCTATTCAGCTGCATGAAACCTATGTGAATTCCCTAAAGCAGCAAAAGTCATTCAACCTCCATTTCTAATTTGGATTCTTCTAACCCTGAATTTGTGAACTCTAGCACAATCTCCATTTGAACAAGTCTCAGATCTTAACATTACATAGAGTTCTGAGCTGCACAACACAGTTTTATTTCCAGATTGATTAAGAAAAAAAATAAAATAAAATTACTCGGTCATAAGTCCTCTCAAGGCTTCTGGAAAAGGTTTGAAAACCTTCATCACAGTCAGCTTCCATAAGCTAAGCTCTTCCCTAAAATCCTTTGATATCATTGCAATTGCAGCAGCAGAACGAATGAATCAAACAGGAAACCATATCCTGTTCAGAATTCATGATGCCTTTAGGACCAAACAGAATATTTAGATACATGTTTATAAGGGGGAAAGATGGTATCCTCAATGGAGGGACAGAACTTTACTTTAGTTGTCATTATCACAGCAAGTATAATCATTAACCATGCAATTTTTTTCTGAATGTGGATGTAAAGACAGACACATATCATACAACTACATGCTTTTCCCCAGTAAAAAGCAGTCTTCCACTGAGAAGAGTTTTTCCATGCATGTATTTTTAGCTTTATTAGCAGGGTAATATTTCAAAATTATTTAGATTTTCCTTTCTATAATGAAGTTTACAAAGCAGTAATGCTAATATCAGAATCTGAAACTAGCATAGCTTTCAGGAGCTAACTTTTAGTTGTTTAAATGTCTGCAAACTGAAAATCAAAATTTTCTTAATTTTGAGATATGAATTCTAAAATACAGAAAAAACATTAATTTTTTTATCTTTGGAATAGATTTGTAATTTCTGCTGGGGTGTTCAGTATATAATTGCTGTCTTATAAAGCAACACTGTGAGGGCAACTGGAGTTATACAAAGACATATTTTTCTTCTGTGAAGATGGGAAGGGGAATCCAAAATACAAAGGAGAAAGGAGCTAGGAAAAAAGTCTGACCCTAAAGAAGAAAACCTTCTGTTTTTCAAAGGATATCCCTTATGCTGACAGTCTGCAGTAGTTTGATCTTGCTAGTGTCAAGTCAAGTGAACCTAGCTGGCCAAAGAAAACTCAGCTGATACCATATTTTAGCAGATCATTGAGTTTTGGGCGTGAAAAGGAGAGAGGCTGTGAAGCCAATCTAGATGAGATACCTAATCTTTTGTTTATGTTCCACTGTGATAAAGTCATTTCAGAGTAACAGTAATAATGAAAAGCAAGGAAGTTGAAAAAAGTGGAAGGACAGAAAAAAAGGGGGGCAGAATTTTTTGACTGTCATTTTGTTTGGCAGATGATACAAAGTTCAAAGACTATGAATGCATTTCTAAAACAATGAACTTTTGATATTGATAGTACATGCATTTAAGGCCATACTTAGTGTTAAAAGGATGTTCAAATAAGAATGTCCCAGGCTATAAGTAGAGTTAAAAACTCCCTCATTTATAGACAGAAGTGCTTAAAGGATGTTAGATAATTGTATTAACAGCCTCTTATGAGATGTAAGTTGATTCTGAAAATTATGGGGTTTCTGAAATTCTCATTTAATTTAATTTCTAGAAGCAGCTCAGCAGTCTGTATGAAACATCTGAAAGAATGAAGAAAAACTGGGTGTTCAGTGTTTGGTCAATGAGATCCAGGAAGTCCCCAGAGCTCCTATTTGCCTGCTCTGCTTGCAGGACTGTGATGAATCATTCAAAATACATGTAGGAACTAGTCAACACCAACAGTTCTATTAAAATTAAATTTCTGAAGATTATTTTTTTAAGATCACATACATCAGCAATGCTAGGTAAAGAATCCTTCTCTAATGATTTTCCTCACAGACTCAAGTCTTCTACCTTACACAAGTAATAACTGCACTTTATAATACTTTTTTAAATTTAGTCATATTTTAGTTCTATAGTGTATTTGTTCATACAAAAACATTTGCATGACCCAGTATTACAAATCAACATCTGCAGCTGTAGCACATCCAGTCCCTCAGTAGCATTTAGCAGTCTATACAACATGTTTTTTACATAGTTTAAATGCAATTTACTTTTAATGTTGCTTTACTTCAGCCTTTCCCATGCACAGCGAAATTTTACTTCAACAACTTTACTTTTATTCTGTGTTTTTGCACACGTGACAGATACAGATCTAGAGACATGAATTCCATGTACAACAGATATATTTTGTTGCTAGCTTCCCTGCTGATAAAGAACATTTGCATTCCAAGAGTTCCCTTGTTACTCTTCAGACATGGGTGAATACTGTGAAGTAAGTACTCAGAGATATGTATTACAGTAAAATCATGAATTCACCTCAGTGGTATTTATGACCTTTTGTATTTATTTTCAGAAAACATGTGAGTATTTTTTTAGCCAAAATGCTTGTGGAAAACAAGAAGTCTCGTGAGTACTTGTACAAAGGCTCACGCCTAGGAATGTTCATTAGAGCTTTCTCAAACCTCTGATTTCCCATCTTCAGTCATCTGGTCATTGACCAGAAATATTAAGCAGCAAACAGTTAGCTGAAACAGTTTGATAGAAATCTTAAATCTTAGCTGAAATGAGCAGCTTAAACACATCCTTTATTCAGTAGTTTATGGCCTGTAATCCATAACTGGTCTGGAGGTTATTTTCTGTCTCCAGAGAGACTCAGCTAGTCACCCAGTACACCGTTATTTCATCTGCTACATCACACTCAGACAAAGTAGAAATACAGAATTCCCTGTCCTATTATTTTGCATTTAAACAATTCTTGTGCAAACATATCTCTGAAAGGGGACAGGATGACCCTTAAGTGTTGCTACATAGTGAAATGGAAAACTTGCACTCTAGCAAGTAATGTTTTCTCCTCTGTTGAAAGCTCCCAAATGTGTCTGTCTTTACAGATAATTCATAAAGGAAAAGCAGCTCCTGCTATACACAGTTTGAGCAAAATTTGCTCAGTGCATTTCTTAATGAAAACCTTTTAATCTTAGCAAAGATTTAAAAAATGACAAGATGACTGGAACAAGTTCAAGGGACTTGAATTAATCAGACAATTTAAACCATCTTTTTTATACTTTAAATTCACAATTCACACTTTTCAAAATATAAATTTGACATCAGTTTTCCAGTTTGTTATCAAGTCGAAATATTCAGTGTATTTTCTCCTATATATCTGCTTATGTCAAGTTCCAATTACAAACAATTTCAATGAAATTAGATATTGGAGAAGACTGACATATATAATTAAGCTACAAAATGGGAATAAACGACTGCATGTTTGAAAAAAGAGAATGCCTCAATGCAAATTCAGGAATAGACAGACATCCAGGACTTAAATGTCTTTCCCATCATGTAAGAGTAGCACAACACACATAGCTCTGAAGCATATATATTGATCTGAAGTGCTATCAAAGGGCTTAATGGCCATATGCAATGGTTGTTAAATATAATCATTTATATATATATATATTTATATACAAGGGTATAAAAGCAAAATGCAATATAAAGTGCCTTTGGATCAGTATCATTTGGAGTAATGAGTTTCCATTTGATGCCTTAGGGCTTTTATGAATTTGTAGATTTTTATACTTCTAGGTAGTTTCTCACATATAGCATAGCTTGCAACCTCTAACCTTGTGTTAGCTGTCTTCAGGGTCAGATAATAGCTGGAACACTGTGCAAGGAAAACAAGTACCAGAGCTAAGGCAACCAGATACCATGTTAGTCAAAACAAGAAAGCAAAGCCCAGCAACCTTGGAGAAGCTCCAATAAGGCAAAGGGGTCTTAAGACCTCCAACTCAANTGGGGGGTGAAATGACTTGGGCCCATATGTTGCAAGAGTCATGTTCCCAGCCTGTGGGTGAAAGGGTTTTTTTCACCTGGGAGGGACAGGTTGTTGTCCCTTGATTGCTTTGGTAAGACATAGCAGAGTGGCTCAGGGGTTGGCTGAGTATGTATATAGCTGGGAATGAAATGAAAGGGACGCCTTTCGGATTAATTTACTCTCCATGTTTTGAAGTGGTGGTGCTTGGAAAAGAGCTCACATGGTATTCCTGAGGCCATGAGTTCATCCTAGCACCGGTCTTTTCTATCTGTTATTTATCAACATGTGTTGTAGTCTTTTATACTTTTTATACTTGATATACTCTTTGATACTCCTTTATATTCTGTACCCCAAAACCCTATAAGTAAAAGAACTCTTCCGTGCTTTACCCACATAAAGTTGTCTTGGAAAGTTTTTTTCCTTTTCCTTAAGGCAACACATTCATAAAATGCATTTGTGAGTAATTTATGCAGCTCAAGGTAGGTTTTTGCATCCAGACAGACCTATTCATATGTAAATATCCTTGTAAGCATAATCACGACATGAAGACATTTATACCACTTTACTTTCTTTGTTCACTGGATTTATTTTATTATGCTACGGTCAATCCATATTTAGAGTTCAAATTATTGACAGATGTTAATAAACTTTGAAGCCTTTAATATGGATCTTATTTGAAATAGAAAATGCAATTATCAGATGTGAGTTTCTGCTCTTTACTTTTATACGCCTATAAATTTAACAGTTAAAAAAAACCCAAATAAGTTCCCAGGAAAGATTTCATATTAATGCCATGTTTAATATTTTTTCAGCCCAACCCAACAGGTATACCTGGGTTGCAATTAATGTAACATAGAAATTAGGCTAGTTAGTGCTTAACACTATTGGCATGATTTGAAACTGTTATATTTTTTGGTTTGTCATTGATTTCTAGCATGTTGAATGTGATTGATGTCATTATTATTTTAAATAACAAAACTTAGCTCTTCTCCAGAAAAATGCCTCACACTTAGATTTGAAACTGTATGACCAAGTTTCAAAAGAAAATTTGTTTTACTCTCTAAAAAATCTGAACTCTGAGTAGAAGCCTTAAAAGTTGATATTCATATTTATGGACTCCTAGCAGGTCAAGTTATGTTTTTGACACATAAAAAGAACAAGTTGTAATAGATCCTTAACTGGCTGTATTTGGATAACACTCAAGCCTAACCACTGACATTCAATGAGTATTCATCCACTTATGATATGAAAACCCATTATGACTAAAATGAAAGCAAACATGAACATTTATGCAGCCTTTGGAGGGTAAATCCCCAGTAATTACACCCTGAATACCTTCCATTTCCTTGTGCTCACAGTTTCTCAGACTGCAGTTATTTCAGTGGCAGCTACGGTACACCACTGCTCCCTATGCTGTGTGGTCCTCCCAAATAATGCATGAAAAACAGAAGGAAAAACAAACATTACTGTCACAATTTTTTACTGGCAAAGATTTCTTCCAAACGGGGTTGGTAAGAGTCATTTTGTGGTCCAGACATTCCACTGTTACTGGGAAGTATATATCTGCTCCCTCTGATGGGAGAGTGTATTACAAATTAGTTAGCCTTCAATAGACAAAAGAAGACTTTGGACACTCCTTCCTCTGATGAAGCCAGATCTTTTACTAGACAGATCTTTAAAACCACACAAACTTCTACTTGTTACATAATACTTAAAAAAGAAACCTTTTAATTCTCATTTTTAAATGAAAGACACTGAGTTTAACATACATACACACATACAACAAACTTGCCTCTCCCGCCTCTGTTCTTACATATTAATTTTCTCTTTCCAACCCCTTGGGATTCTTCACAGTATATCAGGTTCATTAGTATGTGAACAGCACTAATATAAGAGTAGAAAAAATTACTTTGTATTCTTAATTTAGAAATTAATAAAAAAACCCCATCCAGTTACAATTCTGATTAGTCATACTGATTTTAAGTGAGTGTGCTTCCATACATTCCTGTGAATTAAAAAATACATATACCACTATACTCAGTAAGACAAGAAGGCAATTACTTGTTTTATGGCATACATTTCTCTTTTGTCTCATTTCCATTGAAATAAGCTTTTCTAAAATTTAAGAAAATATTGTATTTACGAGAGTCACACAGGGAGGTTATATAGACTGATTCGATCTCAATTCTCAGTAAGTGTCATAAAAGTAAGAATTAAATTATTATTTCTTATCTGATACAGATTCATTGTAAAAATCTGTATCTCTCCTTGGTTTCCCCAGGAAGATCCAAGATGCATAGGCATAGGCTCTGAAAATTATGTGTTTTATATACATCTCTATTACTGCTTAGAATAGACTGAGAGTACATAGATAGGACAAAATATTAGAGATGGAAGCTGTAGTTCACTTTAGTATATTAGTAAAAAGCTGTGGACTATATGACTAAAAAATTAGATTGGAAGGGACCTTAAAAATCACCTAGTTCCAAACCCCCCTACCCTGAGGAGGAGCATTTTCCAGTGGACTGAGTTCTCAGAGCCCCATCTGAGCTGGCTTTGATGCCCCAAGGATGGGGCATCCATGGCTTCACTGAGCAACTTGTCCTTGTGCCTTGCCATCCTCACAGGGAAGAATTTCTTCCTAATATCTAATGTAAATCTACCCTCCTTTAGTTTAAAACTGTTGCCCCTCATTCTGTCACTAACCTTCTTTTGCAACTGATTTTATTTAAAATTTCATTGAATGGGCTCTTTTCTACTACCATATGTCACAATCTATAATAAATATAAGTAACAACAATAAGGATGAATATTAAAATAATGAAAAAGTTCAATTTTCACTTTTCTAAACTATCTCCCATCTTTTTCTTTTCCACAAAAAGAAAAGAAAAAGAGAGAGAGAGATTGATTCTAAAATTAATTTCCTTTTAGGGATGAAAAACAGGTAAAGTCACAGGGAAAAGAAAAAGTAAAAGTACCTACACACTCAACCTGGAGCTGAGCATGTCATCATGACGCCTCTACTTTAGGACATCAACTTAACATATCTTCTTTGTTCATTGCACACAGTTCTTCATGATATCATCACTCTGACAAGAAATGTCATCACAACAGCCACTGCAATATAGCAGACATCTTAGCTCAGACTTTCATGGTCTGAGCAGTTGCAAGGCCAATCCAGCTTGGCCCCTGCCCTCCTTTCTCCACCAGCTGCCAAATTTATCCTCACCCAGCACTGGCCACAGTGCAGACCCACATCTCTTTCCATTGGGCAACAGCTTCTGCCCCTCTTCTCTGCATCTCATTGAAAAGCAACATGTTCTGGGGTTCTGGGTGCTGGGCTGAGAGCAGCTACTCAGCTGTTGGGTCTGCTTCGGCTTACTTTACCTTCCAAGGAAAATCTGGCTGGTTTGATATGTGATAGCATGGTGGTCACACTCTGCTACCACAGCATTAATAGTGCAGGCAAATGGAAATTTCCCTAGAGCTGTTTCTGTGAATGCTAAATAAGATGGAAAGACAGGAAATTAGTAACTTCACTGAGGAAAATAATGCCACTTAAAGAAATCTGCGCGATTCAACCCCCCAAAGAAAAGATCATCAAACCTTGCATATAGTTTCATGAAACTAAGAATTGTACTGAGAAATAGGTAGGACATGTGCTGAGCCACCTGTGAACACACAATACAGGTCTAATCTATTTGCTGTAAAAGTAAAAGCTCAGTATGTTTAGCTAAGGGTCTTAAATTCTTGCTAAACTTTCTTTAAACTGTGTAAGCCACTCATGATTTATAACATGATCTCAGCAGAAACTCTCAATGGAACTACTGTGTCTGTAATCAGAATTGCTCATGTTATATTTTGACACACACCATATACAAAAATATATGAACTGTTACTTTATTGATTTCTAAAGCTTTTATGGTTCTGATCTCTATTAGGTGCACTACAGTACAAGTAAAAGTAGAACAAGTGATGTGGGCTTGTTTTAGAAATGTGTTCTATACATTCCTAAACAGAAGAACTTGCTCTTTCCTGTTCCTCCAACAAAACTAGAGGGCCTGCATTAATTCCCATTACATTAGTATACCCTGACAGAACTCTGGAAAATGTAATCACAGAAGGAGGAGGTGATAGTAAAGACTCAGTTCATGACAGCTACTTTCAACTGTAGTGTTGGCCAATTATGGCAGAGATATGAGGGCAAGTTTGAATAGCATTCCAAGGCATGGTACATGTTCCTGTCCATTTTTATTATTTAATAGGCAAAGTATATTATAAGCAACAGAAGAAGGTAAAATCTATTAGAGCATTTTCATTGCCCATACTTATTGCCAAGGAAAAATGAATAGCGCAAAAAGCAAGAATCAAATATACTGATTTTTTTTTCTCTTCTAGCATAGTAACATATTTACATGATCTTTTAGGATTTTAAGTATGCATTAATTTCTTCAAAGACAAATTGGTGCACTAAGAAATTTTTAAAAATATAAGTGAATTATTGGTATTCTTCTATATTAATGAATATCAGAAAGATATTTTACATAGCTAACAAAGTATAGGATACAATAAAATAATTTATTTTTGTTTAACCTTATCCTTACCTCATCACAACTTCCCTTGGCATGGAGAGTAATTCCAATTAGCTACAGAGTGTTTCCAAGTAAGTTGCAAAGTAAAAAGGGAAAGAGCTAGAGCTATCGAAATACAATTCTTTCTATTCTATTTTCAAACATTTCTTTGGTCTTTGAAATGTTAAGGTCATGATGAACTTCAATAGTCTGCTAGAGGAGTGGAACACAATAGTATATTAATCATTTTAGCCACTAAACTTGCAAATTTCAGAGCAGTGAATGACTTCTCTGGGAACAGTTATAGGAACAAATGAGCACTTGAAAGCACCAGGAGCTGAGGAGGGACTCCGCAAGAGTAACCCTGTGTCTGGTTACTGTAAGGATGATGTAGAACAAACATAAATGGGCAAATAGAAGCTTCTCCCATACAGCAAAAAGTCCTGACATGTCAGGTATTACAGAAAGTGAAGGTACTGAGAGCAGGGTGCAGAGGCAAAGACTCAGACCCACTTAGTACCAAGAGGAGACTTGGGCAGTTGAATTCTAAATTGTATACCACAGTTGAATCCTAAATTGTATGCCACGATTTCCACAAAATCCCAGAAACAAGTCTGTCCAGCACCATGTGATGCATCATCCTTTTATAAGCAGCACAGTCAGCTCTAAATAGGCTGATACTTTAAATTCTCTAATTGAAGGGTGGCATTGGTCAAGTCCAGGCAGCTGACCCTCCCAGAGCTGCAAACAGATGGCTAATAACAGCCTAGGACATCCAACCAGCTCTGACAATTTGTCACATTTCCAAGCTGTGGTGACAAGTAGACCCCTGACACCTGCTGCAGCTCTAACTTGAAATCTTGAATGTTACTGACAATCACAACTGAGGAAATTTTTTTTCCCATGGTGTTACAGCAGAGGGTTTTCAGGTGGCTATTTAAAGCAAACTTTTTGTCTAAATTAAGCATATGTATGCATGTGCTGAATGAGGAAGGGGAAAAATCCACAATGAATTATGAAGTTATATAACAATTTGGAAAATACTTTGTATCCCAGACATTTCACAATGGGTTCCAAGAGACACATGTTGGAGTTACAAATTAAAATGCTTTGGCATTTTGCCAGGCAATAATTTATCTTCCCGGGGTGAATCATTATATTTACTTGGCTTAGATTACAGCATAGGGTCATTAAAAACATTCTGGTTTCTCCACAGATTGCAATAGCTTGCATTTGCCCAGCTGCAACTACACAACACATTTAAAAGAATCGGTTCAATATTGGCTAAAAATTGATGACCTAGGCAATTTTTATGATCGGTTCTCTATGACTGATTAGAAAAAAAAAAGAAGTGTAGGCAACTTTCATGTTTGTTCAAACCCTATTAAAATAACAGTTTTATCTTCCCAAACCATAAGTGAAGCATTTGCAGCGTCGGGGCTGACCCTGATCTTCTGCATATTCTCTGCTTAAAGGACATGAACAGGAAATGGTCAGCCTAAGGACACAATGAAAGGAAATACAGCAGCAAAGGTTTCACTGATAACATGTGATTTGAAGTCAGTGAGCAGATTCAGTCAGTCATCCAGCTGTTTGGGCCAAAGTCTGTACAGCACTCTGCTGACTCCTACAAGACTGTGTCACGAAAACGTGTGGAAGACTGACTCTTGACATGGGCAAGGCAGGGAAAGCAGAGCACTTTCACATCATCAGATGCTGTGGCTCAGTTATTTCATGCCAGAACCAAGGAAAATTATGCTGGTTTAGAAATATTTGTTTTTCTAAGAGTTAACCAGGCCAAATAGAAATAGGATGCTGATGTGAGGGTGTATGTCAGTGTGTGAGTATTACTAGGTGTAATGGAGTTCAGGTCAGAGCCAGAACTGCAAAGTACTCCACACCCACAATTAAGGACTTATAATTTATTTTTGTTTCAGAGAATTTTTCAGAAGACCTCAGCACTTTATAATTTCTAAGTAGTTCTTTTCTTTCCTCACACTCTCAGCAGTAAATTTATACCAACTAGCAATCAGAAAGAAATCTTTATTAAATGTAGCAAGGAAGGGAAAGATATTGTAAGCCTTGGGTTATGCACTTTCATACTGACTTGAGAAACATAGTCTAATCTAATTTTTGGTGTTGCATTGTAGTAATTTCAAGCCTTATGCTCAGACAAGAATTATGTCCTCTATATTTTTCAAGGCATGTTAAATAAGAAGGGAAACATATTAATTTTAAAAAAAGAAATCATTAAAAACCTAACAGTTTCTTAAATCTTGTTTAACTATATTTTCAGAAGACAATCACTGCTGGGTTGGTCAAAAGCTGTAAAAATTCTTTGCATATTGACAAATCAACATGCAGATTTCAATGTCAGAACATATTGGCTATTTTTTTTCAATTTAGAATGAACTCACTGGCTAAATTCAGAGCGCCTTATCCAAAATAGTTAATAGCTTGACCACTTGAAGAGGTTCTAGATGATTCAGGCTTCAGACTCCATCTTCTACCTGGCTCAATATTTTCTGTTCTCTAAGAGCTGTATTATCTTGTCCATTTATTTATTTTTATATAAAATACTAATAATCAGATAGATAGAAAAGAAAACTGTTATATACTAGAGGAAAGAAACTTTGAGTGTGGAATCCCCCATACTCCAAGAAATGTTTTCTACCCCAGTAATGAGCTATGCCAGAATGAATCAATACTTATAAGAAATTCTAAAAGGTCACGCAAATGTTCCACAGCAAAATTGTGTATTTTAAACCTCAAAGAGTTTTGGAAATAGAATTCTTGCTTTCTGGCCAACCCTTCTCTTAAAACAAGCAGACTTGTAAAAAGAATTGAAAATACATAGAGTTTTACATTCAGCTAGTTCTATCATGAGCATTCAGAGTTTCCATAGCTTTTCCTGGTCCTGGGAGTCTTCATGAAAAGTCGTACTAGTGTTATATGTATTATGTTGAATTTTCCAAGCACCACAGATGATAAACATGCTATAATCCCACACAAATTTGTTACCTACCTATCCAGGCAAGCATCCAAATGGAGATGACCACCTCTGATAAACAACATTTTTATTTTTATAACCTCAATATATCTAGACTGTGTGGGCATGGTCAAGAGAGAGGAGACTGGGTAGCAATAAATTAGAGGCATAAAATTAAAATATATGTTAATAATATATGATATGTCATCACTGAATAAGTCATTAGATGAGTCCAAACCCAGTCAAGAGCCTTTTTTCTTTCCTATTTAATTTTTTTTTAAAAGAAAGGGGTAAATTATCAAAGCTGAAGGAAAACCACTTGCTGTAGGCAACTACATTTGCATTTAACATCATCCTCCTCCTATTTTGAGCCAAGCACTACCCAAGAACTTAGACAGAATTCAGACTAGTATTTAATGACATGAACATGGTTTTTCTCTTATGAGGTTTCAGACAATACTTTATCTCTGATTAATAACCTGCTACTTATCAGAATATCATATGGATTATTGAATTTGTCCTGTCTTTACAACAGCAGGAATACTCAAACTTACCAGTATATAAAATAGTTGGATCAATATTATGAAGAGTACCCTTAGCTGCATGAAAATGTTGACCTTGAATTACTCTCCTTTAATCGCTTTATCAAAAAAATGAGGTTAATAGTTTATGTGGACCAACCATAGTCCTGTTAGTGATTTATCCAAAGTCCAGTTTTAACTGGTATTGCTATTGTGGAAATAGAAGATCTTGAAGCAATTAGGAAGGACAGAATATGCATTATCAATAGTTTGGGTTTTTTGGTTTTTTAATTACCATCTAAAGAGCCATAAGATATACTGGTGGCCTTAACCTGTGTATAGCTGTTCTGGTGAGGGTGAGGTTAGTGAATGGACAATCTTCTCCCTGGAGGAAGATAGACTTAGGATATCCAGAAAGAGAAATACTGGATAGATTCCATATTATGAGTGTAGTTCAACACATGCAAGACAAGGAGTACAAATTTGGCACCATTCATTAATGATCTTTTGCTCCTGGAGATGGCAGATTAGGTGGATAACATGAGACAGCTGCATCCTTTACTGTAGAAGACTTTCACAATTCATTTACGCTTTGCCTCAAGTGCCAGATTCTCAGCTTTGTTCTTGAATCCATCTGTCATAATTGCTTCCCATGAGCTTTCCATTCCTTTCACTTTGTAGCATCTGCCAGTATGCATCACCATTTCTCCTAGTACAGCTTTCACAGTGCACCAAGCTCTCTGTTATCAGCAGACTTATAACTATAATCAGAGGCTTAGAGCTTCTACAAACAGTACAGTTCAAATAGAGTAAAGACTGGCATTCTCAGTTTTTGTTTTTTGTTTGTCCTTTTAGATTGCAAATGCTTGAAGGAACTTCTCATTTTCTAGACACAACTTCCAAGGAAACATCTTTGAAAGCCATGCTGTGATTACCACCCAACATGGGTAACGGCCTTTACATCATGAGGAGCAATACTGTGGAGCCTTTGTAATGAAAACATGAGTAAGATGTTCACATGGATATCTAGGCAGGTAACTTTAGCAAACAATTCATTTACCAAGAAGATCTAGTTTTGATCATCCCAAAAGACTAATCAGTTTGGTCCCAACATATCAAAAATTTTCAGCTAGAAAAGTTATTTTTACAGAAACTAGATTTAGGGAAGAGAAAGGAAGGGATGCTATCCAGCTATTGGATAAGAGAAGCTCGAATAAATGTGGGTGATGGTAAGGATTCATTTTTCACCTCTAGAGGAGGAGATCTTGATTTAACCTGTGCTGGTGACTGCAGTGGTTATAGGTATTCTTGTTCTCTACAGAAAATAGCACTCTTGTTTGTCCAACTGACACCATCTAGTAAGGCACTTAAACAGGTGCCCACCCTGGACATGTGTATTTATAGCTTTAAAGCAGATTTAAAGAGCTCATGCAGCAGGGACTGAGAAAAGCTCCCACTAGAGAACCTGGCAGCATGGTTGTTAGGGAATGCATTGTTACCAACTATTACCCTGAATTTGGCATAAAGTGTTGAAGACACTGAGCTGTCAGGGTACATTTCCAATATTTTCATGAACATTTATTCACTGGACTGGTGTGAATGTTGCCATGGAGAAGCAAGAACAACACTTCTGGTTCCTAGTCACTGCCATCAGTTTCCTTATCTTATATTTTGTGCTATTAATGTAGTACTCATATCTAAGGCATACAGCTCTGTAAACACAGGAAATGACAACAGTTCCTTGACTTTTCTAACTATCTCTAGATCAGCATGTTACTTCTGTCAGGTATCTCCTAGGACTGGAATACCAGAAACAACTAAATGGGCGCTAAAATGCTGAACCCTAAATGCTGAAATAGCAGATTGGTATTTCAGGTAGGATGTGCCTCTCTAGCGGGAGTCCTTTACTCCAGGGGCCTGTTTGTCCATGGATCAGCATTACAAATCTGGCTCTGCTCCTTTTAGGTCCATCCAAAAGTATTGTGGTAAATTTCTCCTACATTACAAGAAAGCTGGAGAAAAATACAGCCCCACTTGTAATGTACAGGAACTTGGTAAATTATTCTATAGAAAAATCCATTAATTGTTTCATTGTTCCAAAGTTTCAGTCCTCCCCTAACCATTCCAGCCCCCATCCACTTCAGTTATGCTCTGGCTCCTAAACAGGAGTTCCCCCCAAACCAAGTATTTAAGACAGAATTTAAAAGGAGCACACTTCAAAAAAATACTTGGCCTAACCAATGGTTTCCTCCACAGGCAAGCCCACAGCTGCAAGAGACTATCCCAACACTTGTATACAAACCCCCAGACCTATTGATTCAGGCAACGAATAGTTTGTGACAAACTTCATGTTACCTAAGGCTGTTCAGTGCCTCCCACTTCAAGCTTTCTTCCTGGACCTAGCTGCCAGCACCAGTGTAATAGAATAAGGTTAATTATGCCATTTTCCACATCCTTCCTGGTTGCAGCTTAATTAACTCTCATTTCTCAAACTATTAAGCATTGTTTCCCATGTACTCTAGATATCTGATCTAAATAGCACATTCAGGATACTCTTTTGAGCAAGTATAGTAAGCATTTTAAAATTTATTTTTTTTTTTTGCATAGCTGGTTGCTGAAACATTTTAGATAGCCACAGAATCCATGTCTTTTGTGAGCTTTAACTACAAAACTCACATTTTTAATTTTTCTTAAAAGTTGGATTTGTTGTTTATGCAGCAGCTGAAATTCCTTCCAAAATAATCTTTCTTTATACCACTTCACTTGGTTTTCCTGTCACTGAGAAACTGGTTTCCTAGTGCCTTGAGTTTCTATTTTTTTTCCGTTGAATCCCTCTGAAACACTTTGTTGTTCAAGTGTCAGGGTGAAAAACTAAAACATCTAAGAAAGGATGCATGCATAAGCATGGATCCCATTTCTTCAAGTAGTACCTGCCAGAATTCTGCAGGTTTATCAAGCGTACACAGGTAAATGGCATTTGCCTTATCTTCAGCCCCTTTCCTTCTCTTATATAGAAGAGAAGAAAATTCTTCCTTCACAGAAATTATTCCTTCACAGAAATGTATCTTTTTTATTAATGTTTTTATAACTCATTTTCCCCTCATTAACTAAATGCATGGAAAGCTTGAATAGTTCTGTTCTATTCTAGATTATTGTTCTCTTCTCAAGCAAACACTATAAAAGACCTTTCACTCACCATATGTGTCTTCTACTCTAACACACACACCCCCTTTCTGTGAAATCAAATGTTTTATGAACTTCTAAAACAATCCTGGATGTTCTTATCATTTTCACCATTATATGTGTCTTTTGAGCTAATATCTAGTCATAGTGGTTCAGGTACTCTTCTGGTGGGAGCATTCCTACATGTGTCCTGAATTTTAATGTACCTATGTCTCTTTTGAGGGTTTTTTAGCATTTCACTGTCACATTAAAGACTCTGTTTTATAGGAAAGGCTATGAGCTTTTGGTTGGTAGTCAATTCATCTTTCATTGAAGTGGCATCCACTTGTAGCTACAAATTTTTCATCCCTTTCTGTCTATGATGAACATTACAAGGCTTACAAATTGCATCCAATGCATTTCTTTTTACAGACCTTTGACTTACATAACTGGTGTTGATTGCCAGGCTGAACAGTCTGGTCCCATATTAGTTCAGCTTTATGTTTTGAATCACTTTGCTATTTCTTTTCACATGGGCACAGGCTCCAAATAGAATTTTTCTTTTCAATTCTTTCAAAATGTCTCTTCCACATTCCATTTTGCTTCCTTACCCAGAATACAGTATTACTAACTTATCAGTTCATTCTATCTTCCTGAATTAACAGAAGAGTGTTAAATAGACTAAAATGGTACAAAATAACACTGCCTTCAGTATTTCTCCTCTGTGGTGGTTTCGTTTTCTTGGTTTTGGTCTAGGCCTTCCATGGTAACAGGGTTATAACTAAGGAAGTATTCCACACCATTCCTTCACGTAATCAAGTGTGTAAAGACAAGGAAGAAATTCATAGTGTTTAATTGTATATAACTGTAATATATGTGAATATACATATATATATACTCTTACTACAATTTTCTTTTGGTAGTTTTTTTTCTTCTCTCTCGGAAGCGGGGAGTCTTTGTGGCCAACAGCTGGGTTTGTCAGGGAGTCAACCCAAAACCTCCACACCCTCTGACTAGCATTCATGCCTTCAGCATATGGAATCAAGCTTTCTTTGAACTAGCCTCACTTGTCTTATACTTTGCCAAAGAGTTTCAGCTAAAATGGGACCTACATTTTCTCTGCTCTCCCACATGAGATGTTTTCTAAATTTCTATGCTACTGGCAATATCTGGTTTTCTGGGACACCCACCTCAGAGCTTAAGGTGTTTGCAAGATAGGTTTATCTGTGACTTGCAAATTTACTAGAATTTTGATATTTTGTTGAAATTCATGCAATAGGATTTAAGATAAGAGATTATACAAATACCCTCTTCTTTACTGAAGTACCCCACCCAACCTGAAGTTCTTTTGTTCCTGAAGAAATACTTAAAAGCACAAACTCTCCTCACACAAAATATAAAGAGGTTCATAGACTTGAAACTGTAGTAGCTGTTTAAAATCACATTATCTTTAATTAACCCAGTGTCTTGGTTTCTCAGTGCTTAGAATAAGCATAGCCATAGCTACAAGAAAAATGGAGATATCCATTACTTTTTCATCTCCTTTGTGAAAGAGTGACAAATACATGTTAAATTTGTTCTGGGATTTGCAAGAAGGTTGCATATAGAGATGATACAGTAACTTAAGCACCAGCAGCTGCATTCTGTCTTCTAATGAGTAGTGTTTCACAGAGAGAGACTATTAAAGTGATGCTGCAGAAACTTGTAGTAAATGCTAGCAAGTTATGGGCAGGTTTAAAACTATTTTTTTTAATTTAGCATCAGCCTGAAAGGTTTAGAATCTGATTCCATGAGAGACCACCTATCTTGCAATTGGTTCTGTTGCATTAGTAGTCAGCAGAGGAATTCAAATTAATAGCCTAGTGATATAGGCAGTCCAGACTTGGCAGAAGAAGATCTGGTGGACAGCTTTGAACTCTGAAACTTATTCTTCAACTGTAAAATGCTGATAATAATGGTCCTCTACTTCCCAGTAGGGTGCTTAGGCTAAATTCATTATTGGACATTTTCAGTAATGCTTCTGTTTATGTTTCCAAGGGAATGAATAGAGATGGGCTGGAAATGCCTTAACAACAAAAGTTATGGAGCTTAAAGGACAGTGGGAGCTAAGGGGTCACAGCACTTGTGACAGGAATTATTATCTACTAGATCATTGCAAAATCTGGTAGATAACTCCCAGTCTAATCAGTTCTCAGCAACACAGTAATAATGGTCTCTGATGCAATATCAGGCACTCATCTATTATGAAGACTGCCCAGAGATATTTTACCTTGGCTTCAGGGGGCTGATACATAATATGGAGACTGAGCTAAAAAACATCTCTCTAAGCTGTGTTGTACACTGGAAAAACAGGTGTGTATCATCAACTCCACCCTTCTAGTCTAGAGTGCTTTAGCAGGCCATGACTACACACATGTCCGGGATGATGGCAATGGGCTTCCGTGCAAATCCATCAGTCATTAAAAGACAAATTTCTATACATGGATTTCAAAGGTAAAGAAAGGGTTCAATAAAGATCACCTCTTCCAACAGTACTTTACACAGGAGCCCCAAGCTTCACCCTACAGACAGATTCCTTCACTGCCTAATAAACTAACCAGAAACCTCTACTGTGGCTCCTAAGGTCAACTCTAGGTCAGGTTGCACATGAGGCTTCATGAAGCTCAGAAGACACTAGTAGGGAATTTTATTTTTTTCATGCAACCAGTAAACACAGCATCCAAATACTGAATTTATGCTTCATCCCACTGAAGTGTCAATCAAGCACTATTGTACAAATGTATATCCTGGTGTCTGCGGAAGGATGTCAGACTTGCAGATTCAGCCTTAGCAAACAGCTGAATCCATCTTGGCTGTTTGCCCCCAAGGCCTGCTGGCTGAACAAGAGAGTAAAGCAGGGGCAGTGCATGATATAAAGTATCCCCACTGTATGATACAAAGTGTACTCAGCTTCCTACTAGGACCAAACTTTTTGGTCTATATTTGTTTAATATGTATTGGATTTCTGCAGTTTCATCAGCCGCTCAAAAACCTGTTAAGAACTGCTGCTACAGTATGTTATGTACTGATGTATATGACTCTAAGACTTAGGTGGCATTTTTTTCCTGGTTAGAAGATTCATGGTTAGATGGATAGCTCAAAGTTTGAAGACAAAATAAAAAAACTCTTTCCACATTTGAATGTCAACAGAAAGCTATAGTAAACAATGGTTTCTGACTGCATCTTCTATTTTTTGCTTGATTCACTGAATAAAGGAAAATCTGTTGGTCTTAGTCATAGGTGGTATATACACCAGTGGTTGCAGCATATTTTCCCCTGTATCCAGTATATTCAGAACACAGCAGAGGTTAATGAGCTAGAGAAGCACTGTATCTTGCACTGAAAATCATGTTAGCAAAACTGTTAAATTAGCCTCCTGGCACTGGGTGGGCCAGGGGCTCCCTCAATAGCATGTAATGCATTTTGCACTGGCACACCATGTCAGGAAATCCTATTTCCTTGCTTCAGAGAACCGAAGCATTGCCAACATGCTTGATTAAACTGTTTCTACTAAAGTCTCTCTCTTTCTTTTTTTTTTTTTTTTTTAAATCAAGAGAGGTTTAACTAAAGTACTACCTGAAAAGATCTTAATCTGGGACTGTCATCACCACTTACCCCCAGTTTTTTTACAATGAAAACTTGTCACTGTTGGGTTTAAACAGCAACAGTTCAGTTTAATTCAGTTATTCAGTTAGATGTCATGACTAGAAATAAATAGTGATTTTGTTCGTGTTTGATTTAGACTAAGTGTGGTCCCTAGGCTGCTGGCAAGCTATCAACACAGCCATCTGTTTTGCAAAGTCTATGGATCTCTCTGGAAATAGACAGCCCAAAGCTAAAGCACACTAAGGATTGCTTTTCTTTGAACCACCTGCTATAGATGAAGAAGAGTCAGATTTCAATAGGACTAGGGCTTTATGCTCCATGTATGTCCAAAGTCAACGCATTTTAAGGATCAAAACCAAACAAGTTCATTTCACTTACATTTTCTTACAACTAAGCTCTGGCAATTTGCTTATAAATTTATTGCATGTATTTATGAACACACAGAGATACAAATATAGGTATAACTAGAGAGAGAAAGACTGTAGGAGACCTGAAGTCCACTAAAATCTTATACAAATGTCTCCTTCAAAGAACTTGTATGTTCTAAAACAAACATATCACCTTAAGTATAAACAAGTAAGCCATGATGAAGACAGAAGATATCTGCTATGAAATTCTGATAGCAGATGTGCAGTTTGCAGGCTATCAATAAGAACAGATGACATTCTTATGAGCCATGGAGGGAGATAAAGCAAATCAAACCTCTAAAAAGAATTTGAATATAAATACAAGAAAATTATTTTTTAAGTATTTTTTTGCAATTTTCATTTTGACTTCCACTGCTATCTTATCTTAAGAGCATGTTACACCTCAAATGGCTCCCTGATTTCAATATAGCTTACTCAATTTTGAAATGTCTATATGGCGTATCAGTTGGAATTCTGTTACATGTTCACACCATAAATACGTGAACATGTGAATTTAAAAACGTGCTACCATAAAAATATAAATAAAGCACCCAGTACTTTTGGGCTTGGTCCTGCAATTTTAAAGAACTGACCAGGGCATAGATAGACCCAGATTTAGTAGATTTGGGGGATTTTTTGACCAACACAGCTGAAGCAATTAAAACCTGGTTTTGGATGCATTTGTCATTGTTCTTAGTACATTACCTGCCCTTAGTATGGTTCGAATGTCAAGTAGCTGCTGTCAGGATGGACAAAGGTCTGTCTCAAGATCTCTGAAGTGAAAGGGAAACCCCACCTAATATAACTGTTTTATTGTACTGTCAAAGTCTAAAATGTCAGGAGCACATTTTTGGTGTTCCTAAACCTGTAGACTTCAATTTCATGGAAGCTTTTTTTAAAGGAAAGTACTTCTAGCAGTGTGTGAGTATTGGAGATGGCCTTGCACTAAACTACAACTGATGGGAGACAAAAAGACAGTTACATTGTTAAAGTGTTAAAATTAAGAACTACAAGGAATATAAGTGGTTTTACAAATTTTAATGAGATGTTTGTTTCAATGCAGTCAGCATTCAGAAGAGAAAAACTGAAATGCCTCAAAGGACAGAAAACATTAAAAGGAAAGTACAATGGCACATATCAGAGCAACACCTTGAAGGGAGGCTGTATGCTCAGACCAGTGCTGTTCACACAGAATCACAACAGTTCTCATTTGATTATTTATATTCAGATATGAGCTACTGTCCTTCCCCATTCAGATTTAAGAAGTATCTCTGGCACAATAACAGCAATCAGACATGTTGGTACAATAAAGTTATGAGCTGGGTGTCAATATCAGATCATATAGGGCAAGATCTACTATTGTTTTATTTTTCAACTTGGGTTTCCAATCATCATGTCAGCATTAATTCAGTCTCGATTAAAGTTCTGTTTCTTCTTTGGCCATTGCTAGGTTTGTAGTTATCCTGATGAGCTCAAGTATTGGACTCCTGCAATCCTGGAATTTAGGCCCCCATTGTAATTGTAGACTTTTCAGGTCTTTCATGCAGACCTGTGTTGTGGGTATAGTAAAACAGTATGCAGTGGCTATTCATAACTTATTGACTCAAGCTCCTGCCAAATACCACTTCTGAATATATGGTCAGCCTGTTAGTGTGTGGAAAATTACATTTCCCCCTGCTCATATTTGAAATATATGTTTATTTGACATTACTCTGCAGATTACTGTTCAGTCAAGTGTATTAAAACTGAAGAATTATGCAAAAGCTTTGGCAAATACTGTAAATTAATCAGAAAATCATCTGTTAAAATTGTCTTGCTAAAAAGGCAAAGCATTTCAAAATTTTGTACTGATGCTACCTTGAAACTCACATCTGGAAAAGAAAGCTTTTTTGCAAACAAACATTCTTTGCTGAGTAACAAATTCTGAAATGCTAAAACCAAGAAATCAGAGTTCTAGTTCCTGCATCATTAAAAATCTATATATTTCTGGTGTGCTACTAATCTCTAAGAGCTTACTTCAGACCATCCAGATCATAATGTGGAATCTACGCTCTTTTAATGAAAATAAGTGTGAAAATAGAGCCCACTATAAAGATGTTAACCAAAATGTAGCTGACTCCACTGAATACAATTATGGCCATTAAATATGGACAAACTCTTTCAGTACAAATATGAAACCACTGGTTCCTTACTGTACACATTTATGGTCACTCTATTTACATCAGCTACCTTATGTCTCCGGGACTGTTTTGGAGAGCTGCTTAGAGAAGGAAAGAAACAGAAAATTGGTTCATTCTTCATGTTTGTAGGGCTTTTAATATTAGCACTGTTAAAAGCATGCCTTTCCCCGTCTATTGATGTATCTCATTTGTCAAAACTTGCTAAAAGAGGAGCAAGGGTAGAGTAGCTCCATCTCCAGTTATGAACTATGATTCCTCTCTTTTTGTTGTTAATGTGTGACTAGACAGATGGGCAGAAGAACTACAGCTGTGAAGGTGAAAAATATCCTTTCCAGCTCAGCCAAAGAGTGACATTTTAATGAAGAGATGTGTAACCTTCTTAAAGCAAATTAAATCAGAAGTATAGTTTGCATACATGAATAGTCTTCAAAAACCTATGTTAGTCACTCCAGTTGTTTCATAGACATTACAAGCAATGGCTATTACTTGTAATGATTATTAATTGCACAGATCAGAGCATATTTTCTGCTGTAGGTCAACAGAAAATGACGTAGACTCAAAATTTTTAGTTCAATATGGGTGAACAGTGTATGACACAGTGAGCTTAATTATAAATGAGATAAAAACTATCCTTGAGGTTCAACTAGAAACAAACAAACAAAAAAAATATTGTGATTTATTCCATCAACCAAGCATAACCTCAAGCAGAAGTGTCTGGTACACTAAACTACTTAGACATATTTATTATTCCTTTTCCTGTAGTAAATATGCTTCCAAAAGGAGGGAAAGGGCAGATACAACAATGAGGGTCTTGCTGTCATATCATCTTTTCTTGTAGATGATGCAAGCTTATAAACTGAAGCAAAGGTGAAAACAACTGAGACTACTTTTCATTAACCTACTCTAATTTATTTGCCAACACAAATTTTCTGCAAGTTTTGCAGACATACAGGTGGCACAAGCCCCAGTTTTTATGGTTCTTTTTTGATGTTTTTTTTCATGCAGTGTTCTATCATAGACTCTTAAGCAATATCAATGGCCAATGCAATGTTTATAATGCTTACTGAACTGTGTTGCAAGAGGAGGTCACTCTTGGCAGGTTTGTTGAAAGCATGTTAACCAAGCACATTTGGCATGGGTGTTTCTGTTTACCTCATTATTCAGAGCAAACCAGGGAAATCTGAACTACAAGTTTGGGGTGAAATCCTGGATTCAGTGAATTCAATGGTAAAATTCACATGGACTATAGTAGTGCTAGGATTTCTCTCTCCTAACATCTTTCTCCATCTGAATAATAAGAATGGTCCATTTTTGAGGACAGACTTTAGGCACAGATTCTTTTTGCAGTTATCAATTAGAAGTATGAATGGAAGCATCAGATTCTTATTAGGGACATGACCTACAAGTTATCACACAAAAAGCTGGGATGTAAAGTCAGAGAGCATCTGCTATATGATATTATCATCCTATATGCACATTTTTTACTGTTAGTAAATGAAACAAAATAATTTATTCCTTGCTGAAAAACTGTCAGGTTTTACTGACTAAGAGAATGTACATGGGCTGCTACCCTGAGCTTGCTGACTTTCTACAGCTACTACTACTGCGTGGTTATAAGAGAATACATGTAGATTATTACTGTAGTGTATTTGATGTGCTGTATATTTATATTCTTACTAAATTCTAACATTTTCACTTGCTCAGAACTCCAGAATTCATGGGGCTTTGTAAGCAACTCTGAATTCTGTTTTATAACATATTTGTATCCTAGTATTTATAATTTTTTTTTAAAAAAAATACCATTATTTATATTTGGCTTGGAAATCTGATATTAACTGTATTCAGCTGTATTCAAGTGGAGTTATTGTTCACAAAAATAATTCCAATAATATTTCCAGTGGTACTTTTCTAGGGAAAATGGAATACATTTATAAGACAAAGAAAGCCCACTCTTAGCAGATAGTTAGTGGGAAATGTCAAAAGGAACAACCTTAAACAAGACGGAAACTGAGGAACAAGACTAAGGAAACAAGTACTAGAATATTTCATTTAGTGACTATATGACAAGTCCATCATAGATCATTATTTATAGGTCACTTTCCTGTCAGCTGTAGGATTTCTGGCCCTAATCATAAGAGTCAACACAGACTTCCGAATAAAAACTTCCAACATGATAGAGATAATTTCAAGCAAGAAAAAAGATACATATGACCATTATTTGCTTCCTTTCTTACACTGAAAATGCTGAGATACTTCTGTAATAATTTCTTGACATTAATACTGCTGTTTTCTGCTGTCACAAGTAACATGGAAAAGACATTTCTTTAGCAAGATCTTAAGTTGTGTTGAAACTGAAATTCTATTTGGCAAGTAGCATAAAGAAACTGTATTTTTAAATGTATCATTTTGTTATAATACTTTGTTTCTACTCTATGCAAGTGTGGGGGATTATTTACCTCTCCTATCAGTTTTTGTTCTGATTTCATTTGCCCTTCTTCTATCTTTATTGTAATTTAAAATGAAAAAAATCTTTCTTTTGTTACTACTTTTGTTTGATTTGAAGAGACTCAGAATACATCAGACTGTCCTTGGGAATATGGCCCAGGCAAACTGGCTCATAGTTCTGTTCTGGTGTCAATTTACACAAAGAGGGTTGGGGCCATGGGGCAGAACTAGAAAGGATTTCTGTTTCAGCATTTGGACAGAAAACAAAAAAACATCCTAGGTCAGCCTGAAACAAACAAACAAACAAACAGAGAAATCCTTTTTTTTCCCAGACAGGCAAAATATGATGCAAGATCCTAACAAAGGCAATCCAGAACCTTTCTTCTTACACAACAAAGGAGGCATTTTAATCTTATTTTTAAAAATAAAAGAAGTAATTTAAAGATGAAACCCAGGTGCCTATAAACCAAATCAAGAAAGTGGACAACCTTTCCCTACTGTAAATGAAAATTTTTTCACCTTTGTTGCTTGGTTATATTGCACTCTCATTTTCAGCCTCAAATGGCTTTTAAGTGTCCAGTTTCCTGTACCAACAAGCAATACTGCAGGAGTGACACAGATTGCCTCTGAAATATGGATTATCCAATTATGTTGATCACTGAGAAGAGCAAAAATTTTATTTCATTCCTTTCTCATAGATACAGAAACTTGAAGAGAATTTGAGCAACCTTTCCAACCTGCATAGAATGCCCTACACAACGTGACACTATCTCAGGGGCAGCAAAACTGAATTAGTACATCTATTTTATATTTGGACAGCAGGGAGAAAGAGAGACTACACAAGAGAGAAAGTAGAAACGTGCCACTCAGTTCTGACATAACAGAAAAAGAAATCTGTCAGCAAATTTGCATTAGAATTTCTTAATGCTTTCTTTGTTCACTTGCTCCATCTAGTCTGTCTTTAGATTTGGACTCAGGCAATGTGTCATATGTTACAATATATGTTCCCTCCTACTGACAGTGTCTCTAGGTCACTGAGTCAACTCATTTTCTGACTACATTCTGAGGATTATTGTAAATGACTCCTGAAAAAATTCACCCCTAAGACCCTTTAATCACAAGTGGAAAAATTCAGTGGACAATTTACAATTTCAACAGTCAATTTTTTAAAAAAATCTAATTAATGTTTCAATAGAGAGGTTCATAATATTGCTGTTTTAAAAGGACTTGAGAACAAGCAAGAAAATAAATTTATACATTAAAATAAGCCATACAGAATTTTTATACTAAGTTGTAAAGACCTTTTATGTTTATTGCATTCTATAAACTCTGTAATAAACATTCAGTAAAACAAAGCCAAATGCCCATTTATGGAAATGTAGTGCTTCCATGTGACAGTGCTGTGTTGATGCAAAACCCAGATGTTCCAACATGACATCACACAATCCTACTAACTTCTCTGCTAAGTACCCAGGGAAGCTGGATAATTTCTGAAAACATTTGCAGTATCAGGACCCTTGCATGAAAGTGTTAATTTTCAAATCAATATTAATTAAATCCATAACCTTTAAAAAAATCCATGTAAAAGCCTAAACATTACAGAAGTATAAGAAATATTAGAAGTAGATGGCTACTTATGAGCCATCTCTTTATGTTTTAATCAAATAACTGAATAACAGTTAAAAAAAAAAAAGTAATTGATCGGCTTTAGTGCTCACCACCAGCATTGTTATAAAGCTGCTGGTAGACCTCTGCCTTCTGACTAATAAATGTGACCAGACTAGCTAAAGCAACTGTTATATTACAAAATAGCTAATTTTTGACAGCAGCAAAACAGTGATGTGTGAACTAATGCTAGGCAATGTTTAAGGTAACAATTTTTTGCTGGCAGATCTGAGTTGCTCAGGGACAGGAGGACAAGTGGACTTTAACTTAGGTGGCACCTTTAAAAACACTTATTCAGGCCCAGTCATGCTGAGTAAACATTGTGCTTTTACTGGGGCAGTTACTGTCACTTACAGAACATGCTTTAACTCTATCCAAATGAAAGCGTCATTTTTTGAATAACATTTATAATCACTAGAGTTGTTATAACATTCATTCCTAGTAAATATTTGTTTGGAAAAAGAGATCTGTCTCATGTATGAAGGCGATCCATGCTGACAAATAAGACCCAAGAGTTATTTGTAGTTTTTCATCAAAGACAGCCCTGCAGAGACCCAATACTCAAAATGCACATAAATAAGTGACAGAAACTTAAAGTTTATTCAGGAAGAGGGCTTGACCACACAAGAACTTTAACATAACAATAGATACTTGTTTATTTGAAAATATCTATTTCAAACTTTGCTACAGTAATCACCAAAAGAAAAATCCCATTAGTCATAAAAGAATGAAAAACAATCACATAAAACATGGATGTTCTACATTCGTATTCAGTTTTCTCTGGAAAATCACATTAGACAAAAGTTTTTTAAATAAAAGGCAAGATTTAGCTGCATTTTCTCAAGACTTATTAATTCATTATGTGGTAATTTCAAACAAGACTTTTCCTCAAAAACTTATTAAAAGGTAGTAGAAGGTGATTCAGCAAGAATGAGAGAGGCTTAACTATGCTATCCAAGAAACACCATATACAATGTGTATTCTGTGAAGTATCTTCACCACTTAATAGTCCAAGCACTTACAAAGATGCCCTACAGAAAAACATGCCTTGTGGAAATATCCCTGGAAATGTGCCATCACCCAAAATAATGGCTGAATTATTTTTCAGTGGAACTCTACATATTGAAAAATAATGTGCATTGTTTACCAGTCTTCATAATAATAAACTCTCTCTTGAAACAGGCAGAAGGTCCCAGCTCACAAAATAGGACATTCCTAACCACATCCATCTCCAAGGCAAGGTAACAAGAGTAACTCCTTAAGGTGGGAGCAAGACTTTTCTCTTCCAATTGCCCTTCTACACCAAGCTATAGCAGAGAAAGCACAGTGTTTTCTAACCGGCATCCTAAAGCCCTCAGTTTTACTTGGGAAATCACTGAAAGTCATAGCTTATACTCAGAAATATGCTGTAATTTAATTAAAACTTGTTGCCTCTTACAGGAATTACTTGTTTATATGGTACTACATCAAAGAGCTAAAAATCTAAAACAATGAGGTCCTTTAGACACAATCTCTCTGCAGCCAGTGTTAAAATGTCTCTTTCTTCTACCTAGTTGCTCTTTGGTGACAACACACTGACACAGTTTCTGCACTGAAACATGAAAACATGAAAATCTCCACTACTAGTTTCATCATGGGCATCTAATGGAACACTACTCACCAGCCTTCCTCATGATACCTATTAAACACATCTATGATCAATGTCAGGATTGTTGTGTAAAGCCCTACAAATTTCAAGAGAAAAGTGGAAAAGGAAGAAAAATAGTAGTGTCTTCCATAGTCTAGATTGATGTTATCAAATCAACAAAGTAAAATCGCACCTTGTCTGCCCATCTTGCTAGTTAAGCTTATCATGCTAACAGACTGAAGGAAATTTTGAAGACTGAGACAAAAAATTTCACTGGATAGGAACACGTGCGACCCATGAGATCATCAGAAGAATTGCAGGAGAGCACAGCTGGGAGAAACTGCTCAGGGAAGCAAAGATGTTCTAGAAGCTATTGTCTGCAAACAGCAGCCTGAAAAGTTTATAGGAAAAAAAATGAGATGCTGTAGACAGAAAAATAGGACAGGGTGTTTGGGGGACATTTTTTTGTAGTTCACTTGGGTTTGGGTTTTGTGGGGTTTTTTTGTTGCTTTGTTTTTTGTTTGTTTGTTTCTAATCTAGTGAAATTTATTAGCCTGTTTTAGGGGTTTTGTTGCTATTGGCCATGCAAGAAAGAAATCCCCTACTTTCTGTCTTTTGTTTCCAGAGAATTTCCTTTTCTGATTCTTTCTGGTCCAATTTACATTGAGGTCGCTTTCTCAGAAGCACAATGTTGAGTTCCTAATGCTAAATGGAAAGTCTAATGATGTCATTAAATTATTTACAATGACTTAATGCCCTCTAAAGGTAGAAATACTTTTTTAAGTTCTGAAAGTAGTGATTGGTAGCCTGGTAGGAAATAAACCACAGTTCTGTTGCAACAGGTATTTTGCAGGAAAACTGCTACTGATTTTATTCTATGTCCTAAATGCAAAAGAGCTTGGAGACAAAAATAAACTGTTTTCCCATAAGTATAATTTATAGGAAGAATCTATATACAGTAAGAGATAAAGAATATCTAAATAAAACATCAGTTCAACAAGGTTTTTTTGGACAGATCTTATTTAAATTTAAATTTTAGACAGATTAAAAATAATGACTTGAGCAGAAAGCAAATGTTTTCATCTGGGCACCAGTGAAAATTTAATGGTCCCCTTGGTTTCCTAATAATGACAGCTTTCTTTCTTTTTTTTTTTTTTTTGGCAGGATCAAAGCCAAGTTTGTTTGTTTTTTTAAGAAATTGCGGGGTTTTTTCCCTGTTCTGTAACAAAGATTTGCCCCATCTGGGACAAAAAGCCACAACAACTGTTGTATACATTAGTGTCAAATTCAAGGACGAATACACAAGATAAAATTGTTAGAGAGAAAGTAATAACATATGTAAAATCATCAAAGCTAAACAGCAGTGGAGACCACAAAGTCACTCCTCAAGTGTTTCCTTGCAATTACATGCCTGTACCATGCTAACATATTCACAGCAAGGAGCAAATAAAATTTCTAGTTATAAGGCAAACAAAGATTCAAGATATAATGTGTTCTCACTGCACCACAGGGGGAACTTTTTGTCCTATTATAGTTCAGGAGTAAAACCCAGCTCTCAACTTCAGTGGATATCTCAGGGGCTTCAGAAGGAATTGTACCTGCTAACGCCAAAGCTTCCTATGGCCAGGGACATTATGCACGTCAGAGAAGCAATTGTATCCATGAGTCAAAAAACCCAGGGGAACCTCAGCTGAATGTGCTGGGCAGGAAGGGACTCTGTTGGAAAGTTCTTAAAGTGAAACATTAAACCTGCTAAATCATAACACTTGTCAGGTTCTCCAATGGTAGCTAACATAATAAAATAACTACTTTTTTAAATAATCAACCAACACTTTTTTTTTTGGACCAGTGTCCTTCCAGCCTTTTTTGGAAAACAAATTATATTTTCTTGTTTGATCACAATTACTTTAATGAAAGCAAATTGTATATGATGTCACATTTAAGCATTTGATAAGATTCCTGACTGCAGCAAAATGACCCTCTGCTTTACCGTAGATTTTGCAAAAGAGCATGTCTTTTACAGTTGGAAAAGGCATTACTGCCTTCAGTTTTCCTGTACATGAAAACAGCCCTACATGAAGATCATGGTCACATCCATGCTGGCAATGTTTCTGGTTACAGGAATTTGGCCAGGTTCAGGTAAGTCTCCTGCACCTATGTTTAATTCCATATTCAGAGTATAATTACACAGTATCATATCTCCAGCAACGGGGTTCCCATAAGAACTTCCTGGGTTAAACCTTTTAATTCTCCTTCTTTAGAAGTTCATTTCCTGCAGCCCTACAACCTTCTATGCCTCACCTGTGATGAAGCAGTGGAACATAAAACCATACTGTATAAAACATGTGACTGACATGATACAAAAATGACAACTATGTGTGAATGCAGATGCAAGGTGCAGTTCATGGCACTCCCTCTGTCTAATTTCATTTTTATACTCATTATGAAAAGAGTTCTTCATGATCTTTCAATAACTGAATATAAATGGCTTTACCAGCTTAGGCTTCTCATTAGAGAGTCTTCAACTAAAACTTGCCATTTATTTACCTCAGCGAATAAAGCCAAATTTATCAGACAAAATTAGGTGTAGAGCTATTTCAGTTTTATTTCTGGTGATAAAGCATGAGCCATGAGGGATTACAAAGTACATTTCAGTGGCTCAAAAGGACACAGTAGGTAGGCATGAAAAGAAAACTTTTACAGTGGAAATAAGGTTTAGCAGTAGTTCTTCATGCTGAATAGAGGCTCAATGTCAAGAATATCCTTTTATTATAAAATATAAGAAGGTCAGGACCTAAGAAAAACATAGAAGGGATATTTCTAACTGAAATGACTAGAAAATGGAGAGGAGACTCCTGTGGCATGGATAATTCTGAAGATTTTTATTTTATTGAGTAACATAATATACATATTTTAATTTTTTTCCCGACTGAAATGTAATAAATAGAACCCAAGATCTTGGATCATAGTTATTTCTCCTACAGGAAGCTTCACTTCCAGCCTAACAACTCATGGAAGAAATTAATATAATTTGTGTAAAATGCTACCCCTAGGAAGGGTATTCACATGGACTGAATCCAACAAAAACATACTGCTGTTTAAGCAATGATATATTTGAGCAGCTGCATAATGCATTGGGATATGTTTGATCATGGACTTTAAGGATATTATGGCAAAGCTTCAATTAAATACAGTGACTTCATCTCAATCTTTGCCAATTTAGCACTTCTACAACTTTCATAAGAGAGGTTTGTGATCTGACATCTGCTAACTAGTTACAGTGCACTGGCCAGTGGAACTCAATGTCTCAGCTCTGAAATTATGTAGGAAATTCTCCAGCTTTAGACCAAATAAATTAAAATCCCTCACTCCCTACTCCAAAAATACTCCTAGAACAGAATAATAACTTTACATGAAAATTACTGAAAGATGATCAAGTACAGAGAAGCGCATGAAAGTGACGTCTCCAACTCAACAACCCTTCACCATGTATCCCTCAATGGATTGGATAGATAAAACCATAAAAGAAGTATGTTTTGTAGTTCTCAATAAAATTTCTTTAGGGTAATTTCTTCTAAAAAAGAATTCTTCTACAAAGAATCTGGCACTACACTAAAGGATAAACTATATTATAGTCTAATAACTTATAAGGTTTGGGGAAAAAAAACCCACCCAAACAAACATTACTGGTTTGTCATATGGGTCTGTTTGCTCTTTTAATGTTTTTTAGAGTTAGTTGCTTAGTTGTTAGATCTGGGGGGAGGTGGGGGAAACTATTTTATTCTCCCTTCTACTGCAAGAAGTAAGCTTTTAAATTGTTTTAAAGTTTCATTTCATTCCATTTCATTAATTTTTGATAGCTGCAGCTTATTTTCTAATACTGACTAGAAATATCTACTGACTATATTATCTGTTTTGTATTGATGATCCTTGGTTTTCCCACCTGAATCTAGAAATGAATTTACTGTTTTCATTGTCTTTTTAATGTTTTCTGATTGTCTTTGTATGAATCTGGTTTTAAGTTTTGTGTTAGCCAGACACGTTTTTAAACTTTTAAGTTATATTTATCAATGTTAATTATTTAAATTCATCAGAAAACTTGTTTTATCCTCTACTTTGTAGCACTGTTCTAATACTTTCTTACAACCAGGCTATTTTCTGCCCAGCATAATTTCTTTATGCACTTTTTGCCATTCTAACGGGTTGCCTAATTGTTTGCCAGTTTCCATGAACATTTTCTCTTAGAATTTATGGTTCTTGCCACTTACAGCAAAAAGGCATTAAATTTTGGGAAACTGGTACTTTTAAAGTTCCAAATATATAAACTGATCTGTATGAAATGCAGTCTGGCTGACTGCTACTTCTAAGTCGGTGATTAACTCTTTTCCATCTTCCTGAGTGAGGTCAAGCACTTGGTAATATCCTGGTGGACATCAATTTTCTGTTCAGAGAAATTATTTGAGAATTTACAGAATATCAAAGGAAAACTGGTTTCTCAATACAGGACCAGCATGCATCACCTAAATTTAATTCACTACTCTGAGGAGCTAGCTGGAAATATTCCCAGAGGAAAAAAATGAAGATCAACTTAAAAAACCAACCAAACAAACAAACAATCGCAAATGAAAAAAACCCCAACCAATCCCCCAGACCTCAGCAACTTCCCAGGATTGAAGTGTTTTACTGAAGACTTAAGGGACCCTGGATTCAGGACAGGGCCCAAGTAAACTTTGCTGCTCCTGGGCTCTGACTCTTGAGCAGCCCAGACAGTCTTTCTTCCCTGCTTTTCTTCTTCAATCTTTTTATTTAGCTTGATTCTATCTGTTGCAGAGCTAGGATTCAGAATTTGAAAAATTAAGGGCTAGCCTGAAGCTTTGTATCTCTGACGAGCAAGAATTCTTGCTTGACAAGTGGACAGGCTGCAAATTCTCCTTGAATGAAGTCACCCAGGATTTGAGGTGAAAGATTTCAGGACCCCCTGCTGCCTGTTGAAAATGACAGTTGCAGAGATAAACCAGACAAGCCTTCTAGTTTAACAGAGCTATTGCAACAGATAGCTGCATAGCCAGAGTGTATAACAACTTTTCTTTAGGGAAGACCATGCATGCTAGATGTTTCCAAATCAATGTGTTCTTGGAACTTACAGCTAATTTCTACCAGAAGTCACAAAAATCATGGCATCCATCCAGTTCAGTATATTATGTCTCTAGACATGACTGCAAGATCCAAGATATTTGTTTGTTGCTTTCCCCCACTGGACATTGATGGTAGATATTTCAGAATCAATTTTTCCTATTTTCTAGTGATGTTTGGGGTGCCCATTCTTAAACAGCAAAACTTGAGACAAGTGCTTTAAATACCAACAGCCAAGCCATCTCTGTTTTCCTGAAAAACATAGCTCTGAGTTCTCAGGGTTGCTTGTAGACTCAAAGTCCAGAAGTTTTGTTGTTCAGCTAGAGGCAGATCTTAAGGCTAGGTAAAATATAATCAGTGGAAAATCTTTTTCAAAAACATGAATACAGTTATCTTATCACCTTTAAATCTTGGTTTTCTACTTCATAAACTGATCACGTGTAAGACTGACATGGTGGGGCACCAGTAATAAAAAAAACCAGAACTCATTAGGAGTTTAAAACTCCTTTCCAGTATAGAGCAAGACTAACTTACACATTTTTGATTGAGAAGGATGACCATCTGTTTCATACAAGATGTAAACACATGAGTTGCATTAAACATAAATATTTTATGTAGAAATGCTAGCAATTTATTGTTGAAATAATCATATACATGCTTATTACTTTCAGAATGCTAGTGCAAAAATAGTTGTGTATCACTTTAAATAGGTAGGCACTTTTTTTCTGGAGTCATCTGCAGTGACAAATAAATTCTTACATTTGTGTATCAATAGCTGGATCGTGGACTGAGATTTAAGGGTTTGCTGAGATAAGCTGACATGTGAATCTGAGTCTTCACATGTGCAATTCATTTATGTTGCCTCAAATTTTCAAGAGAGAATTGTTCAGGGAAAACCCTCCAGTCTCACTGAAAACTGACTGAAAAACATTCTTCAGGCAATCATTTTAGCTCCTTGGGAATACATAAATGATACCATAATGCTCAGATATTATTGTTCAGATGGCCTAGAATTACTGATCCAGCATGTAAGACTTTATAGTAAAGAGAAGAGTTATTGTCTGTCTGACCCAGAAGCAGAAGCTCTTTTAAACTGAATAGACTTTAAAAATTTTCTTTTACCAAGTTACACAAACACAGATGATTTGGCTTCTGGATAGTAAATGAAAGCCAAAGAATACTGTACTAAGGGACTTCAGTGTGGGGTGGAGTTAAAATATACAGAATACTGCTTTTGTACTGTAGTGGAGCAGCTCTGCATGGAAAGATGGCCCTGGTGAATTCTGCAGGAAGAGATAAGGTTTACTGGTATTGAAATGCTGTGAAAGACATTGCCATTTTGCATGAGTTTTATGGCTGCTTTCAACTTTTGATCCATACATGTTAAAAATCCAACAGAAGCCAAAAATCTCAACAACATTTTCATTTCTTAATGTCTTAAGGGAAACTTTTTTTATTCAAAAGAACTACATAAGGAGTCAATATTTGCCACTGCACATTCATTTCCTATTCAAGTTCATAATAATGTGTCACATTTCTTTTCTCTACATTGCAATATCTAACTGTGACAGAATTTTCTAAAACTAGGTGTAAGGTAGCTTTAGAAACTAAAAAAAAAAAAAAAAAAAACACAACTTTGTCAGGTTAGATGAACAAAATATCTCCACGATAAACAAAACAGAAAAGTCCCTAACTCTTCAGTGAAAATAATTTGCATTTTGAAAAACAAAATAAGATACTGAAATAGCTGCTCTCATCCCAACTGTGCAACCAACACCACTTCAAAAGCTGTATCAAATGTCAGCACACCACATTAATAGGCTGTTTAAAAAGAGACATGGACAACTTACACAGTTTTTTGTGGTCTTCTCTTGTCAGAAAAAAAAAATTGTGTGTTTTCAAAATTTTTGTGACTGTCTGGCAGAAATATATTTCAATTATTTGTCTCTTGGTTCTGTCCTGTTATGAAGCCAAATACAATTTACTTCATGGCTCCTAAGCCATTACTTGGTTAGGTTTTCAGTCATGGGAGTAATTTAATTTCTTGGGTGTTCTATCTTACAATGGATTTAATTTAACTGTGAGGTTCCTCATTGATAACAAGAATAAAACCTGTTCACAGCTGTCAGTGACAGGCACTAAATGTAGGTCAGATTGTCAGCTGGGCTTAATTTCTATACCTTAATTGATATAAATGGAGCTACTTTACTGAGCAGTCATTGCTGAGTACTTTCTAGTCTTTGCAGAATTAAACCTGACAGCACTGAGAAGGAGAGCAAGTTAAGCTCATACTTAATGATCTTAAAATGGTTCCTGTTCATCTACAACTTGTTAAGTTATTGCAAAACCATTTAGAAATTACTTGCAAATTTTGAAGCAATGTACTGTTTTTCAAACAAGGGTTTGAAAAAAAATTACAGTACATTGACAACACAAGCATTTAAATATCAGACTTTTAAATTGGTGGTGTACTGTTTGCTTTCATACTACCTAGAATAAAATGAATAATATTGATACTCCCTTCTTTACATTGTCTTTTCAAAATATCTCTATACTTTCCATACACAATGGCAAAGTTTCAAATTCTTTTTAATATTTTATAATTTTTCTAAACTTTAAAAAATTTTGAAAAGTCATACACAGAAGTCCCAGATTACAGACTTCTTTGTCTTTTTTTAAATGAGGGAAGAAAGTGAAAACAAAAGTCAAAACTAAAGACATAGGTCTTCAAAAAAAGGAAAAAAATTATGTATATCTTATTGTAACTTCCCATTAAAAAGTCAAATTGGAAGCAGTATTTATAAAGATATTTTCAAAAAAAAATACTTTTCTGGGAGAACGTGCAGTTACTTTTTCATTTAGATCTAATTTAGTCTGAAGTATTCCTAATCTATTCTTATCTGGAAAACTTCCTGAGAAGCTATGAAAACTAAGTACATCCACCAGCAAAAATTAAAATTATGACTACGTCAGTGTCAAAATGCAGTGCTAATCTGTGAAGAAAGTACTCGTCAGTCAGGTAATTGATCAAACTGAGTGGCTGATCTCCTCAACATTTGAATTTCAGTTCTCACTTGCCTAACCTAATAATAAGACGAAAGAAAATCAATTATTATTTCCTTAACTCCAACTGAAAAAGATGTTTTCCTCCTAGTTGCTCATAAAATATTCCCCATTTTAATTCTAAGGGCAGCACCCTTATGACTCCTCATGAATTTTAGGCACTAGCCTCAGCTGTACTAGTGGCAATTAAGAAAATACCCATCCTTTGGCTTGGAAATTAAACACAGTCCATCTACCAGGCATTTGAATTTCCTGTGTCCAAAACCACCATGATTGTTTACAGGAATTTAATAAAAAATTTTAGTTAGTGACAGTCCACTCTACAATGAAGTATTTATGCTGGGATTTGTTCAAAAGAGAGAACACAGAATTTTAACATTTCATCTGCTATGACACCTCGTACAGATGTGTTTCCTGTGTACTATTACAGATGCAGTATTTTGTGTTTGAACATCACAAGTACCCAAGTGTGAATATATAAAAATTATATGGGTCCTATCCTAAAGGCCTAGAAACTTAGATAATTTTTGGTCTAAAATATTTCAAATTTGTCAAGGTATTATTAAAGCTGTTTTGAGGGGAAAAGCAACACCTTTTATAATCATCAAATGAGCTGATATAAGATATACCAAAAAAAGCCACAGACCATCTTATCTTCCCAGTCTAGGCCCAAACTGAAGCAACATTATACTCATTTTCTTTCTGTCCAGCATTCTGTCGTTAAAATGAGAACTGTATTAAAAGAGGACATCACTTGCTGTCATTTGTGCAGCAGATTTAGATTTAAAAAACTGTTATTGCTATATGGCATAGAGCCATCAGCATCTCTGGAAATATTTATATGTATTGAGAGAGGAAGAGTAAGCTGTTATTCACCTCTTCTGCTCAAACTTTTATCAAATTATGAGCAAAATGCCTAACAATATGCTTGTCTTCCCTGTAACAAATGTGGGGGAAACTGTGTTTTCCAAATGCGTGAGTATGAGCTGCAGAGGAGACTCAGCTGTCTCAGTAGCCTGCTGTAAAAGAGGCTGAAGCCTTTTTCTCTGTCAGTGCTTAACTCATATTGACGAAGGAAAACAATAATGTTCTCTACACAGAAATGTCGAGGGCTTCACGAGCCATTTCGAAGGATGGCAGCAAAACCTGGTGTTGACAGCTCTACATTTTCTGACACAATATTGTCACAAAAATGCCGGTTCCTTGGAAATTAACTGCCTCCTGGGAATATGTCAATTTCAATAAAATTCCTATGAAAACCAGACAGGACTGATCACAAATGTATGTGGTTCATTCTAGATTACCATATGAATTCCTCCACAATTCCTCTGGTAAATTGCTTGAGACTCAAAAGTCTGAAAACTATTTTCCAGCTTTGGGGATCCAGAGCTGCTCGAAAATGAGCTCTCTAATATTGCAGGTGCTTCAGAAGGACCAGTGTTCAAGCCTTTCCTGTATCACTCCTATGTTATGAAAATCTTGTAAAAGCAGCTGAAAAAAATTCTACAATTTCCTCAAAATAAAATTTTGGATCTTCTACTTCACTGAAATGTCACCACCTTATTCCACATTTCTGTTTATAAGGATTTTTTGTGCATGTGTGTATAATTTCTAGTTTTCCTAAAACCAGAACTGTGGTTCTGGTTCTGAACCAATCCAGTATCCTAGACCATTCTCAAGTTACTGGGAGTGCTTAAAATATGTCTCCATACTGTGAAAAAAATCCCTAATTCATATGTTAAAAAATCTGAAATGTAACTGTTATAGAAATCCTTGGGCCTGGAAGACTTCAACTTCAGGGTCTCAGCATACTAAAGACCTCAGAGAGATATAAAAGTTGCCTCCAAAATTTGTTCATGCTTCAATGCCTTATAAATGCCTCTTGTTACTCAAAATAACAATATAACGGAGTGGTTTTGGCATAAATTCAGACTGAAGTTGCAATAAAATGTTAATGTTTGCATAATACTCCGTCAATTCTTGATAAGTGCATTTCTTAGGGATTCTTGACAATGTGTAGGAACACAGAAATAGGAGATTACTTCAATGCACATTTTACTTTTAATCACTGTCCAACTATAAAGCTATTTTATATATGCAATATATCGTAGCTCTATTCTGTATAAATGATCCTGCCCCTTTTGCTTCAGGGAAGTTACATAGTGCACTCTGTAGGATACAAATTGAATGTGCAGCAAGACAAAAATAAAAGGATCGATATTATCATTTCCCACAGATTTATAAGGATTTAAAAGTAATAGTTCTTTCAAAACTGGAACAGACTTTAATAGCTTAGAGCAAAATGCCTACACATTATTTGAAACCTTGCTGTCTTGTGAATATTGATCCAATATAATTTTTGTGTGTGTTTCTATGAATAATTTATAAATGCCTCAAGCAGTAACTAGATGCTTCTGATCAAGAAAAATAAGACTGTGAAATACATTATAAATTGATTGGATGCTGAAGTACAAGGTTAGCTCCAAGTGTGTTCAAAGCTTGGGAATACACAAATATAGACATTGTCACAGGGTATTCATTTTATATGTGAGGTCATTAAAAATGTGATAACAAAGAGTCTAAAGACATTAAGATGTAAATGATGGGGTTTGAATCCTGTTGCCTCTCTGCTTAGGAAGGTAAAGGCAAAACAAAACATTCAGATATGAGTCCCAAGAGAAACCTTCAGTGATATACTGATGAGTACTGCATCTGTAGAGATAACAACAAAACCTTCAATGAGCACACTTAATAGCATTAAGTATTTCAATAAACCCCAAAGGACTCAGAGCATTTTAAGCACTTTTGCACAGGTCAAAACAAAGAGGGACTAATTTACTAAATATTGAAAATGAAACTTCCTACTGGGTCTAGATGCTTTGAGTATATCTGCACTACACAACGCTCTGTGATGGGAGACTCTCTGAGCCATTTTGGTATCAGAATTGTATCCTGGTGTTCCTGCATGGCACATAGGATTTTCGTGATGGCTAGTTACCTCTGACTACCCCATTGACATTACTAAATTGCTTTGCTATGCTGTGAGACCAAATGCTTACTGTCAGACTGACTTCTGTGATATTTGTTCCAGTTCAAGGCCAAATGGCTGGTGAAATTAAGTTCAGTAATTAAATAATTACGAAATTTTTCTAAGCATCTGATGCAAAAGAAAAAGGAACTAGGCAAAATCCTACAAGTGCTGGCCTGAAAACTACTGTTCAGCTGTCACTTGTGCCTACAGCTACTTGAACAATATTGGTGCAAATCTGAAGGTGAAAGCCACATGCAGGGCACACAGGGCAAGGGATATCAGCCAGCAGTGGGGTACAGCTCAAAATTTCCATAAAGTCCTGTGTTAGAGCTACATCTCATCATCCATGATTCTTTGTGTTGAGTCTAGAGGTCCACATGCCAGAGCCTGAAAAGCCAGGATTCTCTGGGTATTTCATCGCTGAACTAGAAGGTAGGTAGAAAGCTGCCTTCTTGCCACCCCACTCCTCTGAAGCAAGTTACGAGAAATCTGGATGAGGCTGGATCCTAATGCTTAGTGCTTAAAATGAGGCTTTCAGAGACTCCCTGAACTCTCCCACAGCCTTGTCAGTGACTGCAGGGCTTGGCAGGACCTAAAGAAGCACATCCTTGACCTTTCAATGTCCTGGTCAGCCTACTGAAGGCAAGAACCACTCAGTCCAGGCCCAGACAAGGTGCAGGTAAGGATCTGCTGTGGGACCAAAGGAACAAGGGAAGGAAAGGATATATTTCTTGTTTGTCATACAAAAGGATACTGATTTTCACTGAGCGCTGCCATCCCTTCTGGGGAAAGGTACTACAAGAAAACTGTACCTCACATAACTCTTCCATTTGACTAATGTTTTTCTATGAATGTCTTCCTCATAGACTAATTACTTGGAAAATGGTAAGCTTTCAAATTTGATTTCACAAAGAAGAAGAAAAAAAAACAGAATAGGAAAATAAGCATTACTCTCTCTGCTAATAGCAGTGGTTTTAGAAAATCATATTTTAATCAAAACCAAAACTTGTATCTATAATTTTTTTTTAAAAAATGAGACTCTATAGGTATCCAAATGCAAGTTGAAACATGAAACATGGTCTTTCAGACCCAAATGACTTGGTTTTAATTGTAAACAACACCAGAGTCATGCATGGCAGGTTTTGGTGCAAAAGGAACTATTACAAACCTGTATTTAAAATCATGTCAGCAAAATTATGTGTAATGGAAATTCTGACAGGATTTAGCTAGCTGATGAACTTTTTCTACACCCATTGGCCAGAATGACTATTGGCCATACTCTGGTTGACAAAATGATTATGTATCCCGGTGAAAGAATATGCCAGCTTTGAGTAGGGCTAGAAACCATTATTATGCCCTGTTTGCTGCTGAATCCACAAATGCCATCAAAAGACTAATCAACTTACAAACCAGTAAATGTTCATCTTTTAAAGGTGCAATATCACACACATCTAACTGAACTATAAAATTAGCTTTTGTTTCAACAAGTTTTTCACTAGAGACCACAGTTTGACAAGGTCAGGTGTTGTGAATGCATATACATTCCCACATATACCTACCCTATTTGTTTGTTTCTTCTCATGAGCTCTACCTTCTACTACTCCAGAGACAGAGCTTTCAGTGATTATTGCTTGTGTTCTGTTCCAGAAAACTCCATGTCTCCCAGGACACAATTGGTAGATTCTAAACTTCAGATCACACTTTTTCAATAAAGATACAGAGCAAAGAATTCTGAATGTATTTCAGATATTTCTCATATCAGCAGCTATTTCTCACTAGCACCTTTAGAACAGTGGGGAGGGAAATATCATTTATATTCAACATTTACTCTTATGTAAACACCTTCTGATGTGACTTCCCTCTACCATATATTTCCCCTGATATTCTTGGTAGAGCAAGAAGTGTGTTCAAAGTAGATTGTTTTGACTTCTATGCATTATTATACATTTTTCTGTGTATTTTCTACTGAGAAAACAATACAAAAGGAATAGTCCTTCCACTTAGGACATAAAATTAGGAGGGATTTGATTTTCTTTTCTTAGATTCAAGGACACAGTTAAGTAAAACATAGGCTGGTATCTCACTGGCCAGCTCATGTATTGACTGCATGTTTAAAAATGAGATTGAAAAGGGATTATTTTTAGACTCTCAAACAGCAGGTATTGTAATGCAGGGGTCATGTTACAAGTGTACTCGTGTGTACATCCCTCCAGAGAGATGTTCACTCATCACCTGTAATGATTGCTCAACCTCCATAAACACAACAATCCCTTAACAAAACCAGCTGCTGCGGAGAAAGCCCAGAGACAGAGATGTTTACTTCAACGTTCTGCAAATCTCCCTGTGGACTATTTACTGGCTCTGGTGTCCAGGTGGGACTACCACTCCAACAGTGCTGATTCCACAGCTGCACAGAGGCTGCTGAGGAAAGTAGAGCAGGACATACTAAATGTTAGTTTCTGCTTAGTGCTGGAGGTAATTTTCCTCTGCTTTTGCAGAAGGCCTGAGGTCAGTGTTTTTATCAGCCATCTTAATGTCACGGTAAGAAAATTTTAAAAGCCACGTGCTGTCAAACCTTCCAAGGATGGTCTGCAATGACAGGCTGATCAGTTCCACTTATATTTCGGAGTTTTGAAGACACCCTGCTTCAGGCTTCATATTAGGAACTATTTGCACAAATGCTCCTAATAAAACTCTATCTCCAAATTTACAATAGCAGCTAATAAATTAGCAACATAACTTCTACGTTATTTTTGAGTCTTTTCTACGAAGCATTGTTCCTATAAACATAGTCATAAAGCCATTCTCACAGAGGCAAACACGAAGAAGAAAACAGGCACAAGTAATTACAGAGAAACATCTAAAAAAACTGCCAAATGCTATCGCAGCACAGAGTGTGGGAGAAGGCAACAGGGAGTGAGGCGCTGCTGGAGCCATTTTGTTTCAGTTAGAAAAGAACACCCAGTTACTGGCTGAAAAGCTGTACAGATGGACTTCTGTCATGGGAAAACCTGCGCTGATATTAACATTCAGGGACCGGAGCATGGTGGACTCTTTCATGGGGGTGGGAGAAAGAACAACAAAAACAATTCTAAAAAGGAGGTTCAGTACAACATTGCAATATTTAAATTTTTTTTTTTATTAGAACACAGGAAATAGTTGCACATCCTCCTTTTCTTCTAAACGTGCAATACCACATTAAAGAAATAAGATTCAAAGTTATATTAAGGGGTTTTGTACTTTTTGGTTTTTGTTTTTCATTGTGTCTTCAGTAAAATATGATATCAAACATGCAGTAAGTCTTTCTCTCAGAAGTGCTATTAAACATGCTAGGGTTAGGAAGCACGTATCAGACAATCTGGTATTTCCACAGAAATAAATACATACTGAAGCAGTACCACAGAGCATTAGAAGGGATAAACTAATAGTTTAAGCAAGCTTCTGAATGTTTTTTGAGTTCGGGTCTCTTTTCCTCACCTAATCTGTGTCAATAATATTAACTAAAAACAGATCCACAAATATTTATCATGTAAAGCAGAAACATATGCAAGATACTTCAGAAAGCTTCGTTCAGCATCCAATATTTGCTTTATTCAGTTCAACACCGATACACTGGGATCAGTGCCAAGGTTATGCATGTTGTTGAATGAATCCCAAAGTGTCTTTTTCCGCTATGTTTTGAATCCCCATTAGTATAGTTCACTGCAACAATAAACCTCACCCACTTCTCACCCGTCTTTCTCCCTGTGGAGCAATACACACTTTACTTAAGAAATTACATCTACACAGAAACACACGGATAATGCATTCCTAGCAGAAGACTGAGAATCATATCAAGCAACAAATAATTAACACAAATCTTTTCACATGAAAACAAGATTGCAAATACATATAGCAGATAGGGTACCTCTTCCAAAACACTGGCAAACCCATCAAGAAAGTAGGACTGTTACCAAGAGAAGTTGACATACTTACTATAACCTTGGGGAGACCCAAGGCTGATGTGGTTTCCCACATTTCAGAAAATATAGGTGAAACCTATTTCATTGGTAGAACTGGAGAGTTCTAGTACGAATGACTTTACAAGCACATTTCATCAGCACAGAGGCAAATACTGCTTCTTTCATATAGAAATAAATGTAGCAGAACTAATAGAGCTCCTCTTTTCAAGATGAGGCTGTGTATACCACAACATCTACCCACTCTCTGCTATTTTCACCACTGGGTATACAATAACTGATGAACTGCCAAGCAGCCTGTGGGCAAGGATTGCCCTCTCCCAGGTCAGGCCATCTCAAAGTCCTGTTTCTTGCGTGTTACAAGTCCTGCAATAGCAGATTAAGTTCACGCTTGTCCATTCAAAAAGTCTGCTCAGATAGATTTATTTGCTTGCTAAATATAAGAATATTTCATACACACCAATATGATTCTGTGTTATCATCACTTATATAAATTTATGATGTGTAAAAAGACTTCACCTGTTATTAGAAAAAATAACTGTCATAAAACAAACACTGCAAAATCTGCTTTCTTTATAATAAAGAGAGACCTCATCATCACCCATTCCCAACTTGCAATTTTTTGGTTCTTTCTTTTGAGAACATAGGATCTCCGGTACTCTCATGCCCTTGGTGAGTTCACCATCCAATTAACTATCATCACCCATAGTGATTCACACCCTGAAGTTTGATTTAGTAGTTTGAAAATTTGTTTCCAGCAAAGTTCAAATGAAACAGGTCAAAGGGACACAACACTGGTAATTCTGAGAGCACAGATGTTTAGCAGAGACAAGTTTCAATTTCATTATGGAAATAGTTTAGCCTTCAAACTCACAAAGAACTTAGCCTGTTCAGCAACAGAGTACCCACGACAATTTTATTTTCATCCTTCTGTTTGAGTCAGGAATAAGTAAAAGAAGAGCAGTGTTATTTTAAAACAGTGAGAAATTACTTTGTAAAAGTAATGTAGAAAATTTTAGTCTGTGTGACATTCTATTGACCAAATCACGTAGGAATGGAAGAAGTCTGTCATTTTTATCTTTGAAACATTTTATATTAATACCCTTCTGTACTTGTGAGTCATAAAATACTTAAGTATCTGCTTATGTCTCTCAGATAAAGAAATAAGGTAAAAACCTGCCCTTATCAAGAGACTGATATGAAGCTGCAAATTAGAATGCAGAATGAAATATAAATATTTCTCACACTGAATATTTCTACCATAATATCATAAGTCAAAGTGTTGAAGATATCCTTATAAAACTAGGGAAATTACACTACACTATAACATACAACTTTCTGTATTCTACAGATCCTAGTACTGTAAATGCATTATAAAACCTACTGTCTTCTTGTCTGTTCCTTGATCTGTGGCTGAGGAATGGAGCTGGGTTTGAGAGACCTCTATGTTATGCCAGAAGATGACACAGAGTTCTTCAGTGATTACATCAGGTCTCCTTGAACATGCTTCCCACCCCTCAATTGTAGCTCTCATTGAGATATTGCAGTGCCAAATCACTTGTGAAGTTTATTGAGTTCCCACATATAAGTGTTATTATGAGTAGAAGATGCAGCTTCAAGGACTGATAACAGTTAATGAAACAAAAGAGGCCTAAAATTAGGGAAATTTTTCTTGCCAAAGAGCATATATTGACCTCTTCAATAAGCTCAAATAAAACACAAGGGATCTTTCTACACTAGTTCAAGTTACAATTGTTCCACATATTTAAAAAGCCTGGTTTGCATAATACAGTGAGTCTGCTGTTACCTTTCTTTCTCCAGTTAAAATCAAATTGTAATGTCATGTATATGAGATCAAAAACAGTACAACTTTATGAAGAACTTTATGAAATAAGAAGAACTTATTTCATGGAAAATTGTAAGAAATTTTCTTATACATTGTAGGAAAAATAGAGGACTTACAGCTTGCCATAGGGAGATTACTTTTCGACTGTTTTAGTTTTAAACTTCATTATATCAAAAAAGTACTATGGTATCCAAAGAAAAATACCCATGTGCAAAAATGCAAAATCAGTCTGCCAGCCCAATTAATTTTTTTTAATATAGTTCTTTTCTGAGAGCACAGAAAGGAAAATATTGAGGGTATTTACTAAAGAGTTCTAGGCTTAGATGATCTTTCTATTCTGTTGTGAGCATTCAGACAAACAGATTAGCATGATTCACTTTCCAAAAGATTAAAATACCAATTTGAAATGTAAGACGTGTTCTTGGAGCGTATACAATCAAGTTTTAAATCCCTGAACAGTGGAGCACTGCTAATAGATCAAACAGCATTGTTGTATTACTCTAAAATTTGGAAATTGGAACACCTTCACACACTTGTGTTCAGATATATACTTTGGCCTATATATTGTCTAAGAAGTTATAGGAGATAAACATAACTTATGCCTTATGCCTCACCTTGTGAATGGCACCTAAGCTCCTTTGTGACTTCAGGTAAAAAATTGAAATATCTGTTGGACAAAACCAAAGTAGTTTCAATATTTCCTATTTGGCTTTGGTTGCATTCCAAAAGCCTTCTCTAATAACTCAGAAATATTTTCTAGCATACTAGAAGTGCACTACTTAGTTTAGGGGATGGAAAGAAGGGGAAGGAGAGCGGGCAGGTTTGGCAAGTAAGGTTTGGTCAGTTGTTGCTGGATAGGATACTGTATTTTGTGAGGACAGAATTTTTAGCAGGGCCTGCTGAAATAATGCAAGGGGTAATTTTAAACTGAAGAAGGGTAAATTTAGACTAGATATAAGAAATGCATTTTTCTACAATAACGGTGGTGAAATGTTGCTCAGAGAGGTGGTAGATGCTCCATCCCTGGAAACATTCAAGATCAGGCTGGATGGTGCCCTGAGCAACCTGATCTAGTTGAAGATGGCCCTGCTCACAACAGAGGGTTTGGATATTTAAAGGCCTCTCTCAACCCAAATTATTCTATGAGTCTATGATATGCTGTGAATGTAAATATATAGCCAGTAACCAATAAGCTAATTGTTGACTTAGGTAGCCCTAGAGTAAAGTGACCAGGCCCAAAACTAGAGCCTATTCTTCATATGGTGTCTCAGTCTTTGGATTTTTGTCATAGGGTGCAGTGAGATTCCAGGAAAAAATCCAATGGGCTGGACAGAAGGGTATTAGATCTAGTGTTTTAGATGATGGAGTCTGATTTCCTGTGTAGCTTTTCAACAAGAGATTATTTCATTCTGCTTTTAATCACAGTAAACAGCATTCCTTTCCAGGTTTTGCATTGAAATGCCATCAGGTTTGCTGAAAGTATTACAAAGTCTGTGTTGGTAAGAAGAGGTGGAAGTTACCTATTTTCCCAAGTTTCACCTTCTTAGTAGTTTAACAGAGAAACACAGAGGCCTCGTGGTAGTAGTTAATTTCTAACCAGGACTAATTTAACATGTATCTTATTTCACAGGACATTAATGTAAACCTGAGGGTGCAATTATACCCTTTAAAATATTTTTCTTATAATGAGATACTATTTCAACAATGAAATATTAAACATCAAAATTAGATTAAGCTGACCTGTTAAAGAGTATTAAGAAAAAATACCAGAAAGCCAACATAGTTCTGATCCAGGCAAAACCAAGTTCTGTGGCTGCCAACCAATAAAAACTCCTTGGACTGTATATTTTTTATGAGTATTCTGTATTCAAAAGAGTAATTCTGTTTCTTCTCTGCAACCCAGATACTAATTGCAGTGCATTACCACTTTTTTAAACAGGAACACTATGATTCCTTCAAAAAGAAAATCAGCCTCTTGAAAGTTTCACATTTCATTGTCACTTTGTACTGTGGTTTCAAATCCCATCGCATGAAAGGCAAAACTATAAATATTAAAATAGAGCAATGAAGTGTTTTCATATATTCCATTACAGTCCTGGGAGGCAACAAAAGTGCTGAACTTTACTGGTGTCACGGAAATTTTACACTATACAGCACGTTGCAAGACCTGCTCCCTCTTTTCTATGCACATGGCAATTAACTGTTCCATATCTACTGGGCAAAGGAAATGAGCTGAACATGTCACAATACAATTAATGTATATCATGATAAACAAGTAAAACTGTGAAGCTAACAACTCTAAAGAATACTTGTAGTCTTGAGAATAAATTATCTGCTCATTGACCTAATTTCAGTCTAGTAGGGAAATTCATTCACATCGAAAGGGGGAAAAAAATAAAAACCAGGACTTAAATATAATCAGAACAATTTTCAATTTCCATGGTATATTTCATCTCAAGATTTCTTACTAATATAAATCCTACACGAGAATACCATTCCCTTTTGTATGGAAAAAATAGATACAGGCCCACTAAAAACAGTAAATACACATGCCAGCACCCAGGCTGGGACAGACCTCTTTCAAGCAGGAAAAAAGTATGGTTTTCTCAGTTAAAATGTTCTAGAAGCTCATTCTTTGAAGTTTCTATCACTGTCTCAGTGAATTGATTCTCACTTTTACAAGGGATTAGGAGCCAGGATATACAAATTGCTACAGAGGTGTCATAGAATACTGGGGGGGGGAAATAAAAAAAAAAAAAAAAAAGGTAAAAATAGGTAAGGCCCTTACCTTTTCTAATCAGAAGAAAGATCTTCTTAAAAAAAAACCACCAAACCAAAAATCAAAGAAAAGAGATTCGGCTGAGGATGATGCAAGAACACACTGTAGAGGCTAGATGATTACAGTGAATTACACCATCTCTTAATCTGATAACTATTCTTTCCTTATGAAGATATTTTACTTCCTCAGAGAAATTAAAGAAGGGGGAAAAAACCCTTAGACTCAGGAAACTTTTGAATGAAATAGGATTCTAGCAGTTTAGAAGGATTAAACTATGATTACCTACGTGAGCAACTTGTAGGGGGATGATACCACTAATATGAGGCAGAGCAAAGTAGGCAGAAGGGAGGAATGTAATGTGTTTAATCTAAGAAATTTTTAAAAAAACACACAATAAGAAACAGACAAAAGAATGATTATATCTACTGGACAATAACTCTAGGTCACTTCAGTTAACACATCTTAGCTAAAAGTTTGACAAAGTATGAATAACGTGGTAAAACTACACTGAGAAAATTGAATATTTTCACTGTAAACTGCATTTCCTTTAGGGTTTTTTTGGTGCATTTATAACTTTACTTCACCCTACAAGATTGAATTGAGTCCTATATTTCTGATTTTTGCAAATAAATCAATAAGAAGAATGGATCTAAATAAAAACATCTGGATATAATATTTAAAAATGTATTTTTACAAAATAGCATCACCAGTTGAAAGCACTGATCAAAATGTAACTTGATTTTTCAGAGATCTTTGCTAGAGAGAGAATTGTCTCTAAATGGGCAATAGTTTGAAAACCTGAAGTTTGAATCAAAAAATAATGTCAGTCTGGGATCATTTTAAACTGCACTGTTGAAAGATCTTTTGTAGCTTAGAAACAGAGAAGGAAGTTTGAGAAGAATAGCAAGTGTAAGAAGGTAGTTAGTTTAAGTTTAATCTATCACATAACAGGCTAAAATTCAGTTGTCAACATAATAAATTTGAAACAAAGTGGTCTGATTAGATAAACAGATTAGTAGATCATTTAGACTCAGTATGAGATTAAATCTTTTCAATTTCTGGTACTGAGAGAATTATTTATCTTGGCATAAGGCTGACAAAAGTTTTATAAGAGCAATATAGACAATCTGACATAGCTCCAGTTTCAAGAGAAAAATATAAGAGGAAATCTTGAATCTGTTCAGTTAAAGGTAAAATTATTACTAAATGGCATCGGAACTTCACACCAATACCATAAAATGTGAAGAAATGTCATTATCCAGAGCGGATATATTCTGGCATGATGTTCACTTTTTGACAACAGGACTCATTTCATCGAGCTAAAGCCCCAGTGCTCAATGTTGAGTAGCAGCTAAGGATGCTGTAGAAGACAGATTAAATACCACCTGTAGATTTGTTTTTAATATTCCACTACCTGGCAGCCCTTGGAATCCACTTCTTGACAGAAGCTCAGGTGACTAATACAATACTGGGGAGGAGTCGGATGTCTGACAATGTCATGGGACAATGTCCTGGCTCAATCTGCTGTCTTCAAACTTGACAAGACACAAAGGGGAACAGTCCTTCAGACAGGAAGAAGGGGTAAGAGAATTACTCCAAAAGAAATCTTGCAATCTTTGTGTGGGAAAGAAAAGGGTTGAAAAAAGGGTGAATTTATATTAATTCAGGCCCTCAACTAAAGAATATCATGTGGGAAATGTGATCATACTAAGTCATTATATTTTGAAGTTCATTTTTAAAAAATTAAAAAGCAGAATTTGTCTTCCATGAATTCAACATTATGTATAAACTTTAAATCCCCTTTTTATTTGCTATAATTTGTATTCATTTTTAAAAGATTAATGTACTTTCAAAACAAATATCTAAAAGACTCTAAATCAAAAAAAGGCAGAATAAAATTCATTTACTGAAATTACCTAATTTAGTGGGATAGTGTTTTAATATTCTTATACATTACCCACACACTGCAACCAAGGGCTCATTGAAATAAATTTTCATCTATTCTTGCATTTTCCCTCAATCTCTTTTGCACAAGTGCTTCAGACACATCAGAGCAGTCCATACAACACTAAATAGGGAAGTGTAGGCAACTGAACTGAGTCCACAGAGTCCCATTGGCACAAAAGAAGTATTTCAGCAGCCAGTCAGTTGAAAGTTTCCTGGATACTACAGTTAACATGGCAGGAGAAACAAGGCACACACAGAAGGAATTTAGCTACAAATTGAGAAAGACTTTACCAGAAACCCCACCCTGATCTGTCATTTTAAGACTGGCAGTTGACTAGTAGAGGTGGGGTGGGTGGCAATCATAACTTACCAGGGTTAACATTAGAACTCTTTTGATAAGTCCAGAACGATACCTACATCCTTTAGCTCAGACTTCATTGCGCACTGTCACTTCTATATAATAGCACTTTGAAGGCATTTTTCACAACAATGCATGGCAGAATACAAACTATAAATTAATGCAATCCAAGCCTTCACTGCTGACAGTAAATGACTCAAGTTTTTTCCTAAAGCAGAGTTTTTAACCTGAAAACAAAGATTAACTTCTGACCTTTGTAATTATCAGCCTTTAAAACTCTGGTAGTACAAGGCATCCTTAAGAAAATACATTTCTTTCATCTCTGTGTGGTGGTGTTACATAGCTTTTCCTGGACAAATTGGCAACTTCTGACTCACTCATATTTATGAGAAAGACTCTGAGTAGGCAACTTCTAGCGCTGGTTCTCAGCATTATATTTCCTTCTCTATGAAAATAAGGAAGTATATTACGTAAGAAAACAACAAAAGGGGAATAACTTATTGCCCTTTTGGGTAGTCTGGGATATTTACAAATCTACATCCTTGCTGATGCAGTAAAAATACAAGCTAGTAATCTGGAGAGATTTACTGTCCCTAGGGCAACACTAGTTTCAATTTTTTTTATTGTTATTTATCAAGTCATGGGAGAACTGCAGACTGGAAGGACTCACTTCAGTTAATTCATGTTCCATCCATATATGAACAGATAACAGTGAGACTTCTAAAACATTTGTTTCACCTTTTGGAGGACTATCAACTGTTGTGTATGCAAAAGCAATACTGAAAAGATGCAGATGTCATCTTGCTTCCTGCATGTTCTTCCACTTATTAAAAGCATTATTTTCCCTGTTTCTGTGATAGGGGATCACTTTCATTCCCAGCCAGAGGAGAGCTCTAGGTATTACTCAGCACCTTCTCTAGCTGCAGGATCCTCACAGCAGTGGGCTTCCTCCTCCTGTCAGTTGTTGTGTTGCAATAGTGGTTAGTAGTTTGCAAACAAACATCTTCAGGAAGTGCGTAATCCTAGCAGAGTCTGAGGTTTTATTTAAAACAAAACAAAGCAAAAGTAACCATGCCCCCACCCTTGCCAATCCTAGCCCTCAGAGTTAAAAATCTAGAAACCATGAAAGCTGACAAAATTCAGGAGACAAGAAAGAGATTATAATACTTTTATAATAAAGCTCTTCTTTTTTTTAAGCAAGTTGAATCATTCTGGAGAAGCTGCGATGCATCAGTTTACCTGTTTGCGTTAATAGTGCAATCTTCTTCAATATTATTTAGAGCATTGTCACCAACCCTTCTGCAAGAAAATCGGAATCCATCTTTCTTGTAAAGTGACAGAATAACACAAGTGCCAGTGATGGTTAAAAAGCTTGTCTTTCTGGCCACTTCCACTACTGTTAGCAAACCATCTTTCTATATCTGAGTTTGCTCATCCAAGTCACAATTATAATTGAGCTGAAAAGGTCAGGGTGAGTCATGTCTATGTTTTAAAGTGATGCTAGAGTTTTATACAAAAATTGTTGCACAGGTCTTTGCCTTATTGTACGTATTTTAGAAACCCCAAGGGGCAAAAAGCTGCCATAATGCTAGCAACAATAATTTTAGTTATATTCCTTTCAGGGATAACAGTTTTCATCTATAGGGCTAAATCTCTGATGTGTGCTTGCTTTTATAGACTTTAGATTAAAATTTAATTTTTAACTTCCCTTCTTTGGATTGCATAAAACACTCATTAACTTATTCCTTTACCAGAATAAAAATATAGAGAATCCTGGATAAAAGAACACAAGCCCTTTTTCTTTAGAATTGGCTATTCCTATTTTTGAGCAAAACCAAATCTGTAGCAAAATGCTTTCCCAGACAATTGAATTTCACTGAACTAGCTCTATACCAATGAAATTGCAGTGCCCTTTTCTATTCGGCAGGCAGTAATAGCCTAAAATTACCTGAAACAAGCAGAATTGCTTATTAGCCTTAGCATATCACAGACATGACACTAATGTTTTATTGCTTTTGCTCCAGAGGCAAACAAAGCAAATGCACAGCTTTTGTAACCAACAGCATAGCTCACTCCTATCCTTCTGCTTCAGAAATGAGAGATGATTTCCATGCATTTAGTGAGCACAATAAGTTTACTAAATCTGAATTTGTTGTTATGAAAAAGTACTGATAAATGAAAACTTCTGATAATGTTTTTAATTTCCTTCTAAGTTTAAAGTATTCAAACAACTAAGGATACAATGGCTATTCACAAACTTGACTCTAGTGAAAATATTTCTACCTTTAATATTTTAGAAATTTATTCATACCTGATTAAGATCATCACCTCTGACAACATCAATATTTTTATACCATTACTCTATGTACCTCAAATAAGAACTCATCAAGTCAGTGAAGAGAAAAAAAAAGATAAAACTTTTACTTATAACACTGGTAAATGAAAAGGGCCTCCCCTTTAACTATGCTATATAAGCTCTGATAAAAATCTTCCCTCAGCAAAACAGATGGTACACTTGGCAAATTTTGTGCTCTCAAATTAATTCATACTCCCAGTAAGATATATTCAAACATAATTCAAACTCCCTAAGTTATATATAAACATATCCCATAACACACTTTTTATTGATACCATTAAGTGAAATTAAAATATTTTCCTTATATTTCTCATGTTTTGCAGCCACAGTACTTTCGATGTCCTTACTGGGAGAGGTGAACAGTGCCAGAAACAAAAATATCAACAAAAACCTTATACGATTTTGAAATGTCAGGTTGGAAATATAATTTCTGAGCTTTTCTTGTCAAAGTAGATCGAATATTAATACCTAGCTATGTTAACATCTAGAACACACTGCTTGATATTAAATTTAGTTACTTTTTTCAACAGTAAGAGAACAAAAATGCATTTATTTTTTTAAAAATTGGCTTTTAATTTCCTTGCATTTACTTCAATTCTGTCTTTTCAAAATTGTTTCTATTCCCGTTTTATACTAAAAGGTTTTGGATTTCTGGAATAAACACTGACCCTATATATTTCCTTATTTATTGCTTAGACACAACCCACATATGGTTGAGGTGTCTGGCCTTGTAAAATGGTTTCTGTATCGTCAGCTTTTTTTCTTCTTAAGAGCAGCTCCAAGTTATCCATAAGTTTTCTTATCATCCGAATGAATTAATAAGAGGAAGGTCTTGGAAAAATCACACAATAAAATATTAATAATTAATGAAATACATGTAAAACTGGTTTCATGGAACGAGTTAGAAGCAACCATTATGACAGATCCAACAGCTTCTAAACATTATATTTCATAATGATTTATTTTAGTATACGTACAATGTAAAAGGACTAAAAGATCTTAGGGTCAGAAATTCTTATATAGACCATCAAGTCAAAAATATGTTGTTTATACTCAGGAGTAAAAAATGTAGAAAATTGTGAAATAATGACAATGAATAAATTTCCAAAGTATATCAAGTATAACAGATCAATGTTCTTAATGCAAATCCAGTAGTTCGAAGATGCTTGCAATTGTTGCATTTATTAATTTACTAAAACTTTTGAAAATACTACATTTTCCCCTTCAGTTTATTTTCACTGCTCTAGGTTATCCCACTTTATTATTGCTAAGAAATATCTTCACTTTTATATAATTAGGATGATGAGGAAAACTCACAATGAACCTCATGATGAAAATTTTCATAGCATTTTATGGGAGAATAGTATCTTTTTTGCTGTGGTATTCTTCATGCAGCTGTGCTGATCCTACTTCCCTTATCTGATACCCATCTGTATGTACAAATACCCTTATGTTTGACCATTCTATTTACCTCTTAAGGTATTTCTTCAGCATTCTTCTGCTTTTCTAGTGTTCAGATCGTATAGATATTACCACATCTAATTATAGAGAAATTATATAAGTTAAGTAAGCAGCTAAGTAAGTCCTGCCTTTTCTTAACACTGGTCAAAGTTCAGGTCTTATATGGACACTAAACTCTATGTTGTATCATAATTTTTTCTTTCATCAGAAATGTTTTCCTCAACTTGCATTTTCCCAGACTAGCTCCACCACATCTATACTACCAACAAATTGTTAAATTTCCCAGATCTTAGTGTATAATTCCCCAGTGCTCCAGGTTTTTTGCCAGTAAAAGCATCTAATTTTCTTACTGGCTCAGTAAGAAAACTACTGCCCAGATCATTGCTAATTTCATTGACTGCACAGTAATAAATAAACTTTCATCAACATTGTAGATTTATAGGTTGCTTCAGCTTGTAGACAGCACTAATAAACATCAACCACATGAGATTTCTGCTTTGTAAATAATTTCTCTCTCTCTAGTTTCTGTTTTTTGTAATACTTGGAGAAGTATGTGATGGTGTCCTGTACTGCTACACACAGACAAGCAGCAAGGCAATTACAACTGTTATAATTCAAGTTAGTATAATGAAAACAACCAGATTGTAAAATATGTGGTCTTGCAATCCAGGACACTGGCTTGCACTATGACTAGTTCTCACCCTCAAGAAATGTATACTGGACAGGGGGAACAGGTTAGAATAGTTCTAGATGAATGAAAGATTTCAAATAATACAAAAAATTTCATTAAAAAAAAAGTCTACAACCAACCACCAAAAGAACCCCAAAGAAACAAACAGAAAAGGCCAAACACAAACCTCAAAATTTTTTTTCTGCTACCCGTGTGAATCCACTCTAAGCTGGAAGAAACTGACTGACTGGAATCCAGCTACCTGTAAAGCCTAGTCCCACCAGCAAATGTTTCTAATGAGAAAATGTTTATTCCACATTTGACAGAGTAATTTTATTTTAGCAGAAACCCCTAGTAATCTCAAAAAGTTGTGTTGAATCTGGATGAAGGGCTATTTTATTGTGGAGGCATTTTCTTTTTAGTTGGCTGCCATATAATTTTGTTTTGCTATGGTGACTTTTGTACAGTAATTTCAATCACTTAAGAAACATCAAGAGTTATTTATTAGAGGATATCTATCTTTCATTGCCATTGAATTTCAAGCCACTTCACTATGATAACTGTGTGTCAACTTTCCTGTTGTCCTTTTCGGTCAAAATGCATCTTGCCTCCTGGATTAGGTAGCAGTTACCAATACTGAAGCACCATCTCCTGCTTCATCAGCTGCACTTCATTACTGAGACACTATTGCTTTCTAAGGATCTGCTTGGTGCCTGAATCTTCTGCTACCTTTTTGTCTGTTTTCTGCATTGCTGCTTCCATATCTGAGCAGGCAAAATGATCTTAAAACTATTTTCCCAGTGTTAGACTTTGAGTGCCTGAAGTATAAAACTGGGCCTCTCTTTCTTTGTAGGTTAAATTTCCACAAATCAATAATAATAATTCAGTTAAGTAGTAAAAGTAATTAAAATCCAAAGCCTAATCCTGTCCTTTGCCTCTCTTCCACTTCTCATTCCCCACATTGAAGGGGAAAAAAAAAATTCAGGCACTTCTTTTCTCCTTTCCAGATGTGAACAACTGGATTAATTTCTATGGAGTCAGTGGGTCATGGTCTTCACAGCGTAAAGGAAAAAAACTCTAAGGCCTCATTTGTGAGATCAAGCAACATGGTTGCAGCAGCTGCAAGATCAGAGATTGAAACAGAACCATGGAAAGGAAACTACAGCCACAAGAATGACAGCCGAAATTACTTGGAGGTTTTTTCCATCATAGCACCTGGAAAACTACATTCCTTTCTATAGTGAAGCTGGCTCGATTGCTATATCACCAATACTAATTCCCTGCCATGGGAATGAAAAGGCTTTCCCACCTCTGTGAAAAGTTGTTGGTATTTGAGTCAAGATCATTGAGAAGATTCAACTGAGCAAATAATGCTCTCTGAAACTTGTGAAGATTATTTATTTATTGTGACAGTTATTCAACTTGAAAATAAAAGTGCCTTGGATGAAAGAACAAGATAGACAACACAGGAGCTGTTACACAGAAATATCACAAGCAGTTTGTCCTCACCAGCTTGGATTCTTCCTGCCAGTTCTGTGAAAGGTAGTAAGATGAAAAAAGCCTATACTCTCAGCAGGAAAAGTCTGATCCTTCTCCCCCTCACCTCTTTTGAAGAGGCTAAATAAAGATAAGACAGGATCAGCAGCCTTAAGGTCCAGAGTAAAGCTGCACAAACAGCACAAAAGGCTTTGTGAATGGGTATTTGAAGAAGAAGCATGAGCTCACTTAGCATTTATGATTTGGGCTTTCTGTGAACAGTCTTAATAATAAAATTGCTGATTTTATCCATATAGACACCTTTGATAAATACTATAGCTTTACATGACTAAGTAAAAACAAGGCCTTTTAATAAAATATTTTTAAATAATGCCTTTTAAGTAAAACCAGCATATATAATCAAATCTAAATGCAATTTTTGTCAAGTGAAAATTAGTTGACATATGTAGCAATGTGTTCAATTGTTCTACTTTTTATACAGCACCTGGGACTTAAAAACAAGAAAGAAATTTCCTAAGCCTTTTTGTTGCACTGTACTGAACAAAGGTATCAAGTAACTGGGTCTTTAATTTTTTTGGTTTCTTAAGGAACTATGCCTAAATACATATGAAAGTATAAAGGCATACAAAGGTACGAAAAGTGCTGTTTTCTAGTAAGATACTAAATTCAATTGGAAGAACAAATCACACTTGCTTAGTGTAACATTTTGCTGTATATTAACTTGCATTCAATGCACAAAGAAATAAATGTTTTTTGAATCTACTTGCTGTTTCTGCAGTGAAATTCTGTAATTACATACACCTACTATGTTTATTGTCATTCACATTAAGACTTTAATGTAAAAAATTTATACCTCAAATCAATTAACTGTTGGACTCGATCATGGGAGTCGTCTTTTCCAACATAAACAATTCTATGATTGTATAATAATTAACCATGTTGAGTATATAGATATAAGAGCAACACTATTTCATACTAAGCATTTAAATGTTTAAGAATGCTGCACAGAGAAATAGGTAAAACTGTAATCACTTTAACATGTTCTTTTGATAAAGCTTTTTCTTTAGAGGTTTGCTATGTGGAGCACCTCTGTGCTTTGCCACCCCTGGAACATCCACCCTACCGGGGCAGGGGTGGCTGTAATGGTGCCACACAAACTCAACACCAGTGCCTGTGGTCACAGGCAGCTACAGGTCATACATGAGCGAGCGGAGAATGACAGCAGCACAGTCACACTTCGAGAAAAGGACAGGGGATGGGCATGGATGGGCTAGGCCAGCACAGTGCAACTAAGGGGAACCTGTGCTGAACCCACATGATTTGCAAGGATAAACCAGGTCCAGGACCTTGCTAGGTTTTTTTGTTACAACATGAGACCTTGTTTTAGCTTTTAGCCATACCCATTTTATATGCCAACAGAGCGGTAGAGAGCAGACAAAACTGTCTAGCTTTACTATCCCAGAGAGTGACCACTGGGCATCAGTACTCATTTGGGGAAAGAGTTCTTCTCTTAAAGATAGAAAACAGCAGCTTTACTATGTAAATTTTGTCCTTGATGTTTGAGCCTGCATTTTAAATGCTGAAGGCACTCTTATTATTTCACTAGGAGACAGAAATCATCTACTGAGCTTTTAAATTCTTAAATTGTAATTCAAGTTTTAAGCTAGTTACCCTCATCTAAGGCAAGATCTGTACAAGGGTCACAATTCATTGCCAACAGCCAGACTCACTGGTATTTTATGACTATGTCATGATCTAAGGATGCATTATAACTTTTTTTTAATTGCATTTCTAAAATACAGTATACCTAGTAATTTTGTTATGTGCTTAACCCCATTAACATGCTCATTGCTCAGAAATCTTTGATCGTGTAAAACCGGCAACAGCTGGTTTACGGAAAATCAATACCAATGGTACTAAATAAAGAAGACTCACTGTGCAAAACAGTTTTATTTTCAGAAGCGTTTGATTCTTGATTGACTGACATGTTCTAGCTATGCATCATTCATGCTTAGCTACTTACATGTTCAAAGTTCTCCAGGATACAAGGTCAGGAAGAGGGGCATGTGGCAATGTGATACACTTACTGAGCCTCAGGCAAGTGATGGAAATGAAGCAATGCCTAAGATTTATTCACGTTTTCATGGTAACAGATATGAACTGCATGCTGGCAGGTAATTTAAGTGGAGAGAGATAGCTATGGGGCAAAGTAGAGTATCCTACTGCAAAGAGTCACATACACCTCTTCTGTCATAAGGCTTCAGTCTTTAACCTTCTCTGACTTAATCTGACTTATCTTTTAAAAACTCAGTCAAAAAATATGATAATGAGATACAAAAGGAAAAAGGAACTTGTTTGATTGTAAGGGTTGTGTTGTGTTACATTGTTTGGTTTTACTCCTTAAAATTAGAAGGAAACCTGAGTATGGTCCAAGGGAACCTATGCAAGAGTAATAATTGTAAATGTTTAACCCACTGTTCATTGAAACTGGAAGAAAAAGATACTTAATTTTTAATTCTTAATAGAAATTGAACTGAAATTTAGAGAATATATCCCTGATGCAGAGTTAGTCCCAAATAATGTCAAGAGGATGAGGAAAAACAATAATTTGGTGGCAGAAAGCTTGCTCAAAAGACAACCTCTACCCACAGAACATTCTTTTGAAATTTTTGAACAATTATCATTGGTTTAAAACTATGCTTAAATTTCAATTCTGTGTGAGACACATAGGGTGGTGTTTTACCCTCTAGCAAGAACTTAAAGTCCTATAAGACAAGAATTCAATCCGCAAAAAGAAAATTTATTTTTCAATATAAGGGTAGCAGCCAGTCTTCTATCATCACCTTTATAATCCTTCAAATTTAGCAAGATGTATTCTGAGAATAATACAATCACAAAGAAAATTATACTAGCCTGTTATTTTTATTTACTTTCTAAATTTGTGAATTACCTCTCAAATACTATATTTTCAGGAGTCCCTTTACAACTAATTTGTCAGCTGGGGTTAAATTCAAGTCTAGCACTAGCAAGAAAATACCACAGACATAGGTTCAAGCACAAGTTTAGGGCCAAATTTCAATTTGATGTGTATGTTAATCTTGAAACCAACCTCACGCTAAGCCACTGGGAGAGCAGGAAAAGGTTTATTAGCACACTGTAAAAAAATCAGTATTGTTCTGGCCTTGTTTTCATATTAATACCTTTTCTCACTAACTGCTATCCTCTTGAATCCCATACTAAAAGGCTTTTTTTTTTACATTCATGCTTTTCCCCTTCTGCATTAACTTCTCACGTACTTTCAGCATAGGACAGTAATAGAGTTAAGCAAAAATGGTTTTTGATTTTGGTATATTTGTTAAAGAACAGAAAATGTCATGTGATATTGTTAAAATTTGTCATTAGAATCTGTCAGATATTTCCAGATCTTAGACCAAAAAACTGATAGGAAGGTCATTAACAGAACTAGCAATTTTAAAGCAACCTGCTTTCATAGGTTTGATGCAGGAAAACTTTATGACAATGTTGGAAAGTTAATCTTTCTTGTCTTCCTTCATCTTCAGCAGAAAGTTCTGACTGCAGATTATGAAGCTCAAACTTAGATCAAGCTGGCCAACAGCAAGGTATAGACTACTCTTACTTGCATCTCTCTGAATAATCACCTGGAATCTTTCCTTTGACTCTTAATTGCTTTGACATTTAAAGGATATTTATGACTTTTTTGACAAAACTCTTCAAGATTGACAATGTTAGAAAAATTGTTTTTATTAAATTTAGAAAAAAACCCAAAAGTCCGTGAAACAAAAGGAATATAACGAAAAGAAGAATTTGGTTACAACACGTGTTGGGTGTCCCGGTCACACAGTATCCCCAGGAGCACACCTTCTGATTCAAAACCCCCGCTTTTAAACCTTCTTAAGGTTCAATC
>WBMV01003880.1:193767-372754 GCA_013396655.1 Campylorhamphus procurvoides | reverse complement strand
CCCCCCCCATGCCAGGGGTGGAGTTTCAGGCAATACGTCAGCCTCCATCTGGCCGCATGGTCGACCACATGGCATGAAGTTGCATCAGATCTATTCTTAATTAATATGGCCTTTTCCCAAATGCTTAATCCCTGGCATACATTCCAAAACTGGACTGGATGCCTTACAACTTCTGCGAAACACCTATTGGTTAGTAACAATCAAAAGCAAAAATAAGCTTTAGGTTAGTAACTCTTGTTCAGTTTATTCGCTTGTAATAAAGCCAGTTTTCCTACTTCTCATAGACTATATCACCAACTTATAGAAAATGTTTAGGATCCAGAAATTCATCAGCTGAAATAACTGAGCAAGTACTTGATGACCCTTTAATTTTCTTTCACAGACGTTCATACAACTCAAAAGATACATACCAGTGTTTTGAGCTACTGAAGTTTGAATTAGAGTTCTCTAATAGTGTTTTTATTCAGTGCTTAAACTGAATTTCTAGTTCATTAAAGTCTGACCTTTCACAACAAGATCCTCAAACTGAGCAGATTACATTATAAAATAGGAAACAAACTAGATTTATTTCAACAGCGTTAATCTCACATTTGCCTTTAAGGTCTATTATAGAGAAGAGACTTGGCTGTTCCCATCTTAAACAAAAACCTTATTTCTTGAAACAAAATGATGTCTAATAGCCTACTGTTAAAGGCAAGCATATGCCTTAAAGCAACATCAAAAATGCTGTGAAAATTTTGAGTTTTCACTAGAGTTAATTTGATTTCATATGGTTTTCTTGGATTTAGAGTTACACACTAGTGGATGCATGAACATCAAGTGGAACGAAAAGATCTTTCAATAACTGTATTTTGATTAAGTCCTTTTCTTCAGGCAGAGTTATTCTGTTCATTGTCAGCTTTCCAGAGAGAAAAAAACATCCTTTTTGCTTTAACCTTGGGCAGTCAGCTTTTTCCCCTGTACTGAACAGACAACTGGATTACAGTGCTGAAGAAAGGGAAGGCAGCCATCAGCACCAAGCTAAACAGTATCAGCTACATCTCCAACTTCACTTTAGCATCAAGTACCGAGAAGATGAGTTGTACTTCTTATCAACAGATAAGCAGATAAAATGGATGAGGGGAAAATAGCAAGCATATGTCTTAGCAAACACAATGTGACCACATTTCTGCAAAGTATCTGAGTAGAAAGCTGCAACTGAGAGAATATCACGGGTAAGAATATTCAGAGATTGCTTCTGTTCCAGCTTTTCTCACTCTTTGTTTCCAGATCTCCAGTTGTCTCTCCTTTCCTTTTCCTTACTTTTCATTCACTGCCGTATTTTTTTTTCCTATCAAAACTAGTTTGTTTTCTTTGGTTTGGGTTTTTAAAACAAAATAGGACACTATATCTCTTTCTCACTGCCCTCTTAACCTTGCTAATAGGAGGTAACTACCCAGGTGAATTTTAATCTTGTTAAGTATAGCCATGGTCTGATTGCAAACCAAAAGAAAAGCAATGCTAGATAATTGGAAATTAAATGTTTGACATCCACTAATTGATAAAGAATAATATTCCTGTGCTGATAGTAGTCAGTGATCTGATTTACAATTCCCACAAACTGTCTTGTTAGGGCATTTTTATTGTGTGTTTGTTGGGAGTTTTAATTTATTTCCTGCTCTTCTTTTGCTCTCCCAATCTATGTACCTAGCTCTTGAGAATAAATGGTAAAATATGAGAGCAAACAGCTTTATATAGAATGTCTTTTCTGTGCCTATTCTTCTTGCCAAAAGCATTTAAAAACATAAAACACAATATCTACAAAATCATTTTCTTATTAAAAAAAAATAGAATTATCTTTGCTGAAAGTTGGCCAGAATAAATACTTGATCCAGTGACTGTTTTCCTTTCTAAACATCCAAACTAAATAAAAGTTTGAAAATAGTTGTTTTGTTGAAAACAAAGAAACAATAATATTCTTCTATTAAAAATTATCATATTTTGGTGGGGAAAGTTTCTGATTCTTAACAGGAATAATCCCTTTTTATATTTATGTAACTATCTGGTGAGTTTCACCCTAAAAAGTTAGACTTCAGGAATTTCCTTCTTTCTTCAGTGCAGACAGTACTATTAGCAAAAGCTTCAGGTGAATACCATTGAGCACATTCAGATGGACTCCTTATATCATCAGAAAAAATGTACAAAAAGAATAGGAACAAAATCCACATTTAAATAGTCACATGAGATGATAGTGTCACCCTTGTGTGACATCTACAGTATCTCTGATTTTTCAATACAATTCTGTAGCTTGGAATCACAGTATCAAGGCGTGACTTCACATGAGATCTCAAAGTGTTTTGTGAATACAGCATGTATCTCAATGTTTTATAAGCAAAAGTATAAAGATATTATAAGTAAGCAAACTCCAACGGTTTACAGCCTGCATTCTTATGAATTTAATAATGTTTTTAAACCACTGATGATCAATTTATCAAAATTATTTCTGATGATTTGTGACACAACCTTTTGAATTTTGACTGCTCTACAGATAATTTCCTCCCAAATCAAAGTGCTGTCCCCAGCTACATCACTAGTTATCCCACAGACTTTTCAACCACTCATCAGGAAATCATGATGTGTTCATTTCTTAAAGCAGTGTTGCTCTCAGGCCTTATTCTGAAGTATGAAGCACTGTCAAAAATATCATCTTAAGCATTATCCAAGATAACTTCAACCCTTTCTATGACTACTCATTGATTTCCACTGTTTTACAGCGGTTAACTGCAGTTAACTGCAACTCATTTGTGCCAACTGGCCACATCTGAGGCTGCACTGTGAACCAGATAAGTTACACAAGAACAGAATTTATTAAACAATGCCTATTAAATTTCACTACAAGCAAATGTGTTGGCCCTGCTGAACAGGTAGAATTGCTAGAGTGTTGAGGACAATAACGAGGTAATAGATATTGCTCAAGTTAGTATTACATCTAATACCCCTGATCACCAAAATGTGTGTGATGATTTGTCTGGAGAAGTAAATGGATAGATAAGCACCAAAAGGGCAGACGATAAGATGCCAAATCTGTGAGGAGGAGGCTAAAAAGGCAAGGACATTTTCAAAGAAAAAACAGAAAAGGGAAGAAGAAATGAGACACAAGATTTGATTTTTTTTCTGCTTTTGTGACAAAAGAACAGCCCTTAGCACATGTGTCTGTCATGCTAATACATATGAAGCCATATTAGCATCAATAGATTTACAGAATTAAAGTGAGACACATGCCTAAGAGCCTTCTTGAAACAAAGTCAGAGAACCTATGTTTAGAAAATAGAACATAATGCTACACTCCTTTTTCTTCTTAAACTACTTACTAAGGAAATTACACATGGATTTTACACTAAATTTGCTTACTTCATAAGGACGCAATGTTTGAAGCTGCTGCAATGGAAAAATCACAGTTCCTCCTTTGAGGAGTAGTTTTCCTAGAAAAAGCTGGAGAAAAAAAGTATGCACCAGTTTTTCTGTAATAAAGGTAGTATCCTCCATTAGCCTGTAATGCTATAATGTATTATTAAACACTTAAAGGTACTGCTGATGGAATGTACTACAATAATAACATAGCTGGAAAAGAGTTCTACTTCTTTTTCAGGATAATTTATTCCATATTGGGCCAACTGGAAAGCTTTTCAAAGACTGTCAGCACTATTAGCTCTTTTCTCTTGAGGCAAAAGCAAGAATATTGGATGTGTATTGATTTGATGTTATTCTGAGACTGTACAAGATTTGGAAGCTGGACAGAACTAGATATGTGGGCGTAATAGAAAAAAAAAAAGGAAAAAAATAACAAGCCCCAGACCAAAGCAATGCAGAACACTTATCTAAGCTCTGAAAGCAATGATCGAGGATTTCTTATCACATCTTGATTTCATTCTTTTTATTATTTATATATCTTGATGAAAGGTCCATTGATGTGCAAAAACAAACAGAAAAAAAATCCCTATGAATGAAAACTGAATATTATTTATATTTTATTTGTATTTGTTTGATATGTGGTCTCTAAATTTATAGCACAGAGGTAATCAATGTTGCAATTTACTTGAAAATAATATTTTCCTTGTGGTTGCCTTATACACATTATGATCTTGCCGTGTTTAATTACTGGTTAATGTTTAAGTTCAGTCAATGGCATGTTCTGGGGCACACACATGAATCTCATCTAGATGTATACCTAAAGTATTTTTTGCAATTTATAGGCAATCAATTACAAGTTTCAGAGGAGGGAGACACTTTGCACTGTACACACATACTTTATAAAGAATTTATACTGTAGAATAATTACATCTTGAGGAGTTTACTCTTAACCTGAATTATTCTGTGGATCATCCACACAAAAAGCTATAACCATAACTGAGATGACAGAGGAGTGAAAGCTTTGGTTAAATTATTCTGGTAATCAAACAAAGCCTCTCACACCAGTTTTTCCATGAAAGATAGCATACCTTCAGACACTGACAAGATGATGAGGTCTTCCTTCCAGGCACAGAGTCATTTGCAAGCTAGTTAAATACATAGAATGAAGACTGGTCTGCCAACATGACTTCTACATCCAAAGGAAGGGCAAGATCCTAGTAATTTAATGTGAGGCATATCAAAATTTTCCACCAAAAAATTTAGAGATAAATAGGAGGAAAACATGGATCTGAATGGGATCCCTGGAATTTTCCTCCAAGAAAAGACTTGGCTATAAAAGCAAGTGCATTTCACAGGGAGTGGGATACTCCTTGAAAGGCAGACACAGACTGAGAGAATCCCAAATCCAAACAGCCAGAAAGCATCTAGAAGAGAATTAGCCTTCATGAGAGAGCTTTTTTGTTTGATCTATCACTAAGTAGATTGTAATGGTGGTGTTTTCTTTCACTTTCCTACCTATATGAACAAATTTTTTGATTATATTTTTAATATATAAAAAGTGATAATGTACTTTTATTTGCATTTTATCTTAGAGTATATTAAGATAATATCCAAGCAAGTACTTGGCATTAAGCTATTCCTCACCCAAAATAAAGTGAGTCTACAAAGGTAGGCTTCCAAATACCCTGAGATGTTTCCTGCTCCCCATTATATTCTTTTTTTTTGTCAGCATAGAAACAGTCCAGACTACCTTTTTTCCAAGCCAGGGAATGGAGAAAAATAGCAACAGAGAGGCATGCCTAACTTCCTGAAAACTCAAGGGATTTTGAAGTAGTCTAGATCCATTTTTAGAGAAATAACTCTGATTCATGAAACTATTAATGCTTCTTCAGGTAAGACAATTTATTTTAATAAATATTCATCTTCATTCAGATCACAATTTTATCTTTGAAAGCCAGTGTCATCACATGCTATTTATTTGATCACTAGAGCAGAATCTAGCCTGTTCTAGGAAGAGCAGATTTTATTATTGGCAGACAAATGAACTGCAAGGAAATTCTCATGGGAGATGACATCTTGATTTGTTTGTTTTAAGTTAAACAAGAAGTTCAGAGGTTTGTTAGATGAAAGAAAGCAAATTCAGCACTTTACGCTAAGGTCCTATCATGCAAGAGAAACATTGAATTTCACCAAAGTATTCCTGGTACATTTTCCTCAAAAAAAAAAAAAAAAAGGATATCAGATTTTAAAAACAGTCAAAACTAAAGGTTTATGACTCTCCTGTTTATTTAAATTTTGGGAGTTCTTACTAAGTACATCTTAGAGAGTTGATTTTAGTGCTTTATGTGCTTTCTTGAAGAGTCAGGTTCCATTTTTAAATGAAATTTGAATTTTCTGTCCATTTTACAGTAAGCGGCCTTGACTGCTGTTATGCAAATCAATAAGACAAATTCATACATGGATTTTTAAATGGGCTTCAAAACTGTCAGACTGTATTTTGTAGCTTTATCCAAACTAAGCATTGTTCTGAAATATTCAGAAAGGAAAGGTCTGCATTGTTGACATCACCTCCATGAGGGTTTTAGAGACTTAAAGACCACATAGGTCAATAACCATGCAGGGTGATATTTTTCTAATGTGATTGCCCATTAAATATATATTCATCTATTTTACATATCTCAGCCCCTATAGGCATGAGGTAGAGTGTGAGCCAAAGCTCGCAGATCTCATTAGATGCATTTTGTTCACTGAAACAGTTTTAGACAACACTGAGAATGAGTGCTCCTTCACGCTTTTACTGATGTTGCAGCTTCAAATGTAGAAAGCCATATTAGATTACCAATTTTGAAAAGATGATCCTGTAGACTGCAGCTCTAATTTATTTTTTCTAAAAAGTATTTTTTATTTTATAAAATTTTATCCTTTAATCCTATTTTATATTCTAAGCTCACATTTCTATAATTAACGAGCATAGACCTATGTTAAATTACTACCTATACAATATCATACACATCCACAGAACCTGAAACAGAGATATAAGGATAATGGAGTATGGATTCATTGACATCAAGTGGAGCCATGTTATTGATGTCAACAATATGGTTACTACTTTTAATCTAAAGTTAGATCAGAAGCATAACAAAGGAATGAGAGAGCATGTTGTTGGACACCAATGGTAAGGAAACAGACCTACTACTGTTTGAAATAAGTTGCTGCAGAAAATAGTACTGTTTTAAAACTCACTACAAATCTACAGCAATTTTTATTAATTATTACATTTGCAATCATAAATGGTAGCATATTGATTGATAGTGTTATTTAAGGTATCACAGCTTTAAAGAGAATGCTCTAATAAAGAAGAATTTTAAAATACACAGTCCAGTTCTATTATTTGTATAACTTATGGTATGTAAACAACCTGAGGATTTTTTCATATATTGCCTCAGAATGTAAACTACAGTCAAACAATAAAATCCATTTTTTATGTTCAGTAATATGTGATTTGGGCTGGTACTTTGGCAGAATTCTACTGTACCGGAGATATCTTCCCCTTCAATTAAAAAAGAATACTTAGATAAATCTGATTATAAAAATTAGGTCAACATCAGCCAATGGCATTGCAGAAATCAGAAACCTGTGAGTACTTTGGTGTTCCAAATGGCCCCTCCCTGAAACAAGTGGACTTAGATATATTAAATAAGCTATTTGCTTCATCACACTGCCTGGAATAATGTCTTCCCATGCACAGAAATAGACTATCACAAGTATGTTAGCAAATGCTACAACTTTTCATCTGAACCAAACATACATTAAAAAAAAAAAAGGTGAAGCTATGATTTATTAAAACAGTATTGCTACATTTTTAGATAAATCTGAAGGATGAGTCAGGTAGATATTTGGTAGAACTAAATACCAGTGATAAATAGAAAGGAAACTCCCTATGAGTGGGAAACTGGATGGATATCAATATCTGTGCATGACCTGGCAAGCTGTCTAGAAAAACAGAATGAATTTCAGTAGTTCCCCTGGTAGTTCTGCAAACAATTATACAATAATTAGCTATGCATATCTGAAAAAAGAAAAATAATATGTTTTTCAAAGTTCCCATGAATGAGTTAATGTCTTTCTGACAGTGGATTACTAGCAACCAACAAAACTAATTCCTGGTATATGTGTAAAGTCAGTTTCATCATGTTTACTCATCATATAAACTTTTAAAAAAAAAATCAAAGCAAGAAAATTGTTATACTTGGAGGATGGGCATTTTTCTAACCATTTATGAGCAAATGAATTCAGTATGCAAATGCACAATCACATGTTTGGCACAAGGAATTTACTCATTTCCTTAGTTCGTCACATTGTGCAATTTGTTTCCAATGCAGGCTTCTGCTTGTTATTAATAATAAATAAATCAAACGTTCTTGTTTGTGCATGTCTCGCAGCTGGCCCTTCATAAATCTAAAATGCCAATAAATATCAAGTATTACAGAGATGCCTTAGTGAGAACATTCCAACTCTTTTGGTCATCCTGTAATTTTTGTTTCAGAAATATGGTTTTAATAGGGTTTTACTAGGGAAAACATTGAGTGAAAATGCTTCATTATTTTAAAACTCAGATTTCAAATTACAAAGCAAATGTGGGAAAATAGGTGGAATCTGTGTTGCTAAACACTCCCCATAAAGTTCACACTCCTGAGAATATTTCTAGTACCACAAAAATATTCTCACAAGTGAAATAATATTTCTTTGTTCCATGTTAATCAAAAGCCTCCAAGAGAGCTGTTTTTATAGATGAAGGGGGGAAAAATATATTTGTAAAACATCAGCCAGTCCATAAATCAAACAATGCTATGGTATTGCAGAAAAAACCCACCACCCTAATTTCTAGCATATTAGAGAAAAGGAGACAAAGGTCTTCTAAAATTTACATGGGCCCATGTTTAAATTTTCTCATATCATGTCAAACAAACTTCACATGTGCCTACTTTCAAAATGTGATTTTCAGCTCTTTAGAACATTCTTCACTGACTGAAATATAAAGCTATCTTTTTGCTCTGGAATAATTTTTTCTTATCATAAAATCTTAAAACAAAAAGCTGGAAGGGAAATAAAAAGGTCATTCATTAGACTTTCTAGCTCCACCAAGCAGGATTAAACTGCATGTCAGATGTTCCTCTCAGATACTTCTTTAACTTCACTGTTGAAAGCCCTTAGTCATGAAAGCCTTTTCCAATAATCTATCCAAATATTTTTTTAGCCTTATGATTAGCCATCACATTTTGCTAAAATCTAACAGACACATTTCATGGCACAATTAATTAATTTCTTCTTGAAATAATATATTATATTATATAATATATATAATATAGTTTTAATATAAATATTTTGCTTATTTGGTGACTTAACATGCTTCCTTCTCGCCTCCTCTAGATTCAACAATGGTCTCCCAGTTTCACAGATTCTGATAACTTCAGCTGTTCACCCACTGACCATTTTCAAGAATCCATCCCTGCAGAAAGAGCAGTGTCCCAAGGCTGACCCCACAAACCAGCTCCAAGGCTCTCACATCTCCGAGTGTAAGCTATTATGTACCCTGCCACACCTACAGCACTCCACATAGACAGATCTCAGCAGGACGTCGGCTGTGAACCAGGCTCGTCAGCAGCAGCCAAAAAGACCTCTTGTGAAAGACAGTGGTTCTGTCCTGTGTTCTAGAGACAATGCCATGATCCTCCCCGTGCCAACACTTATCTCAAAATCCACCTAAAAGTGCTTGCTGATTCTCCCAGGAGGATGTCACCTACAAAGATAATAAAAACACTCTCTAACATGCTAGCTAGGTAGGTAATTAAACGAGTTGATAGTGAACCACAGAAAATTGCTGAGTATGGTCTTTGAGTCTGAGTTCTAATGATTCATCTTGTGTCTAAACAGTATTTCCTTTGTTTATGAAAATATCCACAGCCCTCTATTAATGTGACAATATTTAATACCGTCTCTCGATTGACAAGGGGTATTAGCCAGCACTGGGTAAAAATTAATTAGTTTTAACATATTTTTGACAGGTTTGTGTTGACTACAAATTATCTCCTTTTGTTACTTACTCTCCTTTTTCAAAATACTTACAAATACTTGGCTGGATTTTCATGCATTGAACAAAGCTGACTCATCAATAATAATTCTTTTTCAGTCCATTTAAACATAGGCACTAGCATTATCATTGAATCATAGAATATGTTAAGTTGGAAGAGACCCATCAGGATCATCAAATCCAACTCCTGGTTCTGTACAGGACAGCCCCAGGAGTCACAACGTGTGCCTGAGAACATTGTCCAAACACTTCTTGAACTATCTCAGGCTTGGTGCTGTGACCACTTCCCTGGGCAGTCTGTTCCAGTGCCTGGCCACCCTCTAGGTTGAAGAACCTTTTCCTGGTATCTAAACTAAACCTCCCCAGACTCAGCTTCATGTTGGTTCCTCAAGTCCTATCACTGATTATGAGAGTAAAGAGATCCTTCTGCATTAATATCCAATGTTGTTGATGTAAAAAAAAAATCTTCATTTTTGTGCTAGGCAAACCGTAAGTATAAGCAAACCCTCTACTTGACAATCTTATATCTTGTCAATTAACTTTATCCTGTTAGGTCATGTCAAAAAGAAATTATTTAATTTTTCACTTAAATCAGAATTAGATATATGGACATAATTCTATATATTCTACATAGCTACACATAAAACTAACAAATAAAAGCAAGATAAAACAAGAATAATAGATATGTTTTAGGAGTTCCCAGATAAAAACAAAATTTAAAAAAAAAAATTGGGAAAGAGGAACAAATTTGTAAGATAGAAAAGGAAAAAAAAAGAATAGGAGGGGAAAAAGAGGTAAAACCAACAGGAAAAAGAATCCAAAAGAAAATAGGAGTGACCAAGTAGTAAAAAACCACATAAACAACAGAAATAGCTTTGGCCTATTATTACATTATGATATTATTACAGCAGAAAAAACCAGTAGCATAAACAAACAAAGACAAAGACAGATGAGAGCAAGTAGACCAAACAAACTGTTAAGTCTGGATTTAAAGTGGTTTATCAATTTGATATATTCAAGATTTATTCTGTAGGGTGAAACTACTAAGAAAAATACTGTAAAAACTGTATTTAAAATAATTTGAACAGCTTAAAAGTATTTAATTTCTGTTTTAAATCTTTGGCTAGTACATTATTTCTCATTTGGATCACAATAAGACAAATCCTCCAAATTAGCACAGAGAAGAAAAACAAAACATATTTAAAGGTACCAAGGTCACTCTTCCTTTTGTTCCTTGGCCACACACTGCTTCTGAATCCCTTACACCAGCAGAGATGACAAACATATTCTGCTTAGCTTCTCATCAAGCAAAGGTCTACTATTGGCTTACAAAACCTTTTTCTTATTATTTTTCTTTGCTGCAGTTATATCTTAAAAAAAAAAAGGGAGGAATTCTTATCTGGAATGAAGGAGGCTGTTCAATTTACACTCAAGACATGATATGCAATAGAAACTTGACATAAATATGCATAGAAAACTCTAACTACTTTCTATATTTCAGGCATCAGATGCTGTAGCATCATCTTATATTCTTTCTGTGGAAAGCTTCCCTCAAATTTCTGGGATCCCTATAGATGCACAAAATATTACTAGTACATTTAGCTTACAACCAGCAATGTTTTTAAGTGTTGTGTGGGCGTAGAGTGTTGCTCTTTTTTTATATCCCCTATGTTTCATGGAAATTTCCATTAGTCCTGAAATAGTGTTTTGTTTTGTACAGTCCTCCAGTCATTGCACTTGGCAGGTCTTGAATGACATTGCTATTGATATTTTGAAGATCACTTGGTGACTTTTGCAGTGTCTCTGTATCCCAGAGACAATGGGATATAGCATCCTCTCTGACAGTGGTACTGTACTATCCTCACTCCTTGATACAGCAGCACAAACCAGAGCAGAGCCTTATGCCAGATTCTTTTTCTGTTCTATAAATAAACAAGACAAGACAGACTTCAAAGTGTGTGGAAAAACAGCTCTTTAAAAGATCACTTAAGAAAACATAAAACAGTAATTGGAAAATAGGGATTATGAAGTTAAACTGAAGTTCTCCCGGGTCACATGTGCCAATCTGATTAAGCAAAGTGGTTTCTCCCCTGCCACCAACGAATGTGAAAATATTGTCTGCAGAGCACCATTTGTCTTGTTGTGATGAGAAAACTGATCAGCAAGTGCCCAGTAAAATTAAGAACACAAGTGAGATTTTTCAAGAAAGAAGTAAATAAGGCAATAGAAAGGATATGAAGTTGCTGACACTGGGTTTTTGCATCCAACACTCCTTTTGGTTGAGCCAAAAAGCTATTTGTGGAAAAATAATAAATGTATAAAGTGAAGTAATAAGTGTCATGTCATGGTGCTGTTACATTGTTTTTCTGTGTGAAACAAAATCCTTTGCAAATGTTAGCTACACTTCAGGAATCCTTTATGAAAAATTTATTTTTAAACAAAATCTAAGGAGAAGTGAAACAATACAAGGTCACACAGCAAGCCAGTAAAGTGACTCGTTACTCAGTCAGTTCCGTTGGTTCTTAATTATGGTTTCCCCAAGATATCTCAGAGTGATATGAACAGGAGTATCACAAAGGAGAAAAAATTTAAAGGAAAGTGAGTTCTCAGTTCTGTAGGATGGGATGCTCACTAATTACTACCAAGCTTCTCCATTTTGACATTCTGCAGAGACTTTTGTCAATTTCACTGGTTCTTACATATTCACATTCCCCCTTCTCTATTTTCTGTCTGTAGGACCTCCAGTGTTCAGATTCATTACTGAGAACTCCTAGGGGAAGGGAGGAGGAAATCTTCAAGGCCATTGCCAGCAGCTTTTCAGAGGGATTTTAATACAATACTTCATGTATGTATTAAAACTTCATGAATGTAACGGAGATCATCAAAGATAGAAACAGTAGAATTATTTTAACGTACACTGGGAAGTCATTTATGCTCACCAACAGAAGTTCATTTAACCACTTTCTTGCATTGTCCTACTCATTAAGGCAAATGTGTGAGTGGATATTCTAAAAGTGGAATAGCTTGGTGATAAAATAGGGGAGTTAGGACAGTGGTCATCATGCAAAAGTTTCAATCAGAGCAGTCACCATACCACTTGAACACAGAGCATCAGTGTGACTTGGGAAGAGCATGCTTTGTGCTGCACAGTACTCTCTTGCTCAGAGTTTGACACCTCATTCTTACATCCTTGCACAAAGGAAGATGCTTTAAGTGCATTAGGAGATGTGGACCAGCTGGCCAGACTAGACGCCCAGTCATTGTGGAGAATGGAAAACTGCGTTAGGGTATGTGCCTAGTTATGTGAATACTTGATTGAACATGCATACAAGCTATCTATACATTGGACAGAAGACCTGCTGTGGGTGCTGTATGGGTGCTGAGGTGCTTACACTGACCAATCAACACAGTCTAACTCACATACTCCCAAATACAATCCAAAATGCAGTGAAAGGAGAGGATTACCAGAAAATTCCCTTTGAAAGGATGCATGTGATCCAAAGAAAAAAAGATAATACAGGCACATCATTAGATCCAGATAAGTTGGAGATTTAATTGCATTAAAATCATGTGAACTAGCATAGTGGAAACGTTGTGAAGAGATCTCAAAACTCTATGATGGCAACATTTGGCAACCAGTTTAAGGTAGTAAAAATTGTGGTGACTTTATGTAGTAAGCATACTGAGACAAAAAAAAAAAAAGCTTGAGGGCTGTCATATGCACTTTATTTCTCCAATTTCAGACTCTCCTGAGCCGGTTGCCTAAGGGAGACAAATCATTTTGCTGCTACAAACTTTTGATGAAACTTTTTTCCTGTATACAAATTAACTAACAAGATACACACCCTATGATTACAAATTTTCTTACTGGAATGACTCACACAACAGTTACTCAGAAGCTCATTACCCCCACAGTCTGTGCCAAAGAGTCAGATAAAAATAGAACAACTTTTCTGTATTCCTTTAAACATAATTACTTTTTTTTAAGAATCGTGTAAACTTGGGTGTGTCTTCAAATTTAATCTGGAGAAGAGGGGTCAGAATAGGAAGATAGAAACAAATTTCTGCTGCACTCACACACTGTGATACATGATCTGTGTCTGTTCCTTACCAGAACCATTTGTCTGCAGACAGACGCTGCACAGCATTAAAATTATGCCAGTTATGGAAAATCACTAGAAGCTAATCATCTTTTAGAGTAGGTGGAACCTCCTACATCTGAACTGCATTAAGTAGGATGAGATGGACCTCCACAATCTGCTCTCCAAGTGTAGTCCTTGGGAACTCTTATATCCTCTTCCATAGGAGCAGAAAAATGATGGGCCAATTTCCCAGGGGACATAAGCAGAAATAGTTCTCTACTTCCATCAAGATTTTACCAAATAAATGCCTGCCACATTTTTTAAAAAGAAAATAAAGCAACAAAACCCACAAATCAGTAACTAATCATCTCATTTAGATTAGAAAACATTGTAATGAATCTTTATAGTTTATTAAACTGTTCAAGGACTTAGCTTGCTATTTATGAAGTGCCAGTTTTGTACAAATACAGAGATTTGACAGTCATGAGAAGCAATCATTTCCCTTTTCTGGTTCTGACACATTGAGATGCTGAACACTCAGGCATCTTGTAAAAAGCTTGGACAAAAACTTTCACAATTAGATTCTTCCAGGACCGCACTGAATGGCAATTGCCAAGTAACCTTTTTAACTGGCCTCCCAAGTTACTGTGTAGCTGAAGGGCCGCTTCACAGAGCCTATGTCAGCCCAGCAGCCACATACCAGATTCCATTCCTCCTACCATGACTTACAGTGCAACCTTGGGCTTTGCCAGTGCCTCCTGCCTGCTTCTGGGGATCTGATAGTCTATGAACTAGGAACCCTTCTCAACAACCAGACATCAAGACTCTTCTTCTTTCTTACAGTGAGAAGAAAAGTTGCATTGTCTCACTGGATACCTCATTAACTGCTGAGGTAGGGTTTCAAATCCCTCCCACTGCAGGTTATGGAGGAAGGTATTTAAATGGACATTAAAAAATTAATTAAAAACATTAAAAGTAGTCTCACTAATGCACTGCAGAAAGCCTGATGGTTATTTTTGTTTCTTTAAAGTTTACTTTTAAACTGAGTGGAGGGAGGGTGTTCCAGGATGTATTATTCCCTGCCCCAGAAGCACCAGTGTATGGAAGACAGCTTTCCTGTCAGAAAACAAGCAAAAACCTGTGGAAAAAATCAGACAATGGAAAAATACTTCTTAAAAAAAAAAGGTTTCCTAGAATTCCTAGGAAACCAAAAACGACAGTATTAAGTCAGATAGTGATTTTTATTTGTAAAAAATAACAACATCAAGGGTGCCTGCTTTCAGTTGGGATTTAGAGGGGGAGGCAGAGATTGTTGTGTGAGGGGAAAAGAATCATCCTGTCTTCTTTAAAGGTCATCCTTACTGAGCTTTTTATCAACAGACAACTTTCTAAAAATAATGCAGCAAGTAGGATCACTATCAGAGAAAGGTAGAAAATAACCCTGACATCAGTATATCCTGCCCAGAAAGTCATTCCTGGATGTGCTAAATTTATTGTGTCTTTGGACACAGTGAGGTCTTTTAAAATAATCAGTAAAACACAGAGAATGTGATAAATTGAATTTAAGTGGTGCATATATTTGTTTGTTTTCATTCTGTACCAAAAAATGTTTTTATTTGCAGAAGAGTCAAAAACACTGCAATTATCAGCAGCTTCCTAAATGTCAGTGCTGAGGTTCCTGGGTTGTTTGGGATTTTTTTTTTCATTACAATGACATTTTTAAATAAAATCAACTCCAAAAGATATGGAAAGGCAAAAACTGAAGTAAAGAGTAGTGACTTTACCTTTCAGACACTGCTATTTTCTGAGAAACAATATATTTACTGGTGACGTGGCATTTTTTGCATAAAAGCTACATGGCTTCAGATTCTACCTATTTCAATAGGACGTTGCTATACATGCATTTACAAATCCATAGTAAGCATACAATTATAGAGATGTGCTTCTGAGAATGGAAGAAAAATACAGACAAATCAGCTACCAAAATGTGGCGTATAAGCAGTTGCAGACCCCTCAAACACTGCCTTCACTGAAGTTACACTTCCCAGTCTACTTTACATTAAAATAAATATACATACATATATTTCTATTGAATTGTAAATGAAAACCATTATGGCAACGTGCTATGAAATGATCCTTTGATTTCAGAAGGGAAGGCTGATCATTTCATTAAATGGATTGAGAAATGTGGGGGGTTTGTACCAGTTCTAATTGAAAGTTCCAATTAATGATGGAGCGGGTTCTCAGAATGGACATCTAAAGGGGAAGGTTTGTTTTGAAGGATGTTTTGAAGTACAATATTAAAATAATTTTCTGATTATACTTTTGTTAATTTTTTTCTTTTGTATCTTTTCAAGATGAAACTCGCAGTTGTAGTTTTCTTGGTCTTTTTTGCAATTGGGGCATAGGTTTAAACAATACAGCTTCCTAGGTGAAAAAACAGACCTGCAACATGTTTTAGTCTGAAATGTGATTTGTTTGCATCATTAAGTTGTAGCTGTAACAAAGGCAGCTTTAAAGGGTTGCCTTGAATCTGTGAAATTCTGCCAAAAATTAAAAGAAATTTTTGTTGTAATACCCAGTTCCTGCTGTGAAGGATATACAAAACACAGTGCAGAACTGACATAGATGAAATCTCTCTGAAAAAGCATTTGCTAGCTCAGCCGATGAGCCTATCATGTTCCATGAGCTTCAAATATTCTAAATACAGCATTTTCCTTCATTATTTTTGATTTCCAAAGCAATTTATTTGAGGAGCAGACGGTAGCAGAGGAGCTAAATCTTGAAAAGAGTCTAATTTTTATCATCCCTCTGACTTTTAGAAGTCAGTTTGTTAAAGACTTTCTTTTAATACACAGTCATAGAGAAACAACATTTGAATGCAAAAATAATTCCAATTCTGACTGGCAAATTGCCCATAAATTCAAGTAAAAAATAGACAAGATCCTGCAAAGAGTTTCCATGGAATCAGTGAAAACTACTGGTGTAGAAAATAAAATTCTGTTCCAAAAGGTAAAGTCATTTTACCCAAGGGCACTGTAGACTTCACTTGTGCCAAAGAGCATCAGGAGGTGATGACCACACCATTCTAGGAAGTCCTGAGTAAGGACATAGTATCAAGTGGTAAGACTGGGAGAAACAGAAATGTTTAAGATTGTATTAGCTTTTAATTCCCATGAATCACAGATGATCTGATTTGTTATCAGCAATAACAGCCTCTGTCCCTAAGAGAGGAGGATGATACAGGAAGCATATGCTCCAGGCTATTTACGAGGGTGTTGCCAGAAACGGGTGTAACATTTTGAACATGATGACCTGCACTTTGAGATTATAATTGTATGTGAAGTCATAAACTAGACAGAAAGTACATATAAGAGGGACATGGAAAGGAAATATAATGAAAACTAATAATACGTGATAGTTTCCAATCCATTATTTTCTCAGGAAAATAATAAAACAGCATAGTGCAAAGCTCTTGGACTCCACCTTTTAGTTCTTTCAGTCAGGAACTACATTTAGCTCAAGTTTCTGTTTCATCTGTTGTAATGACAAACATCTTATCTAGCAGCAGAGTTAATGTTTGTTCTAGAGATAGCTGTGTATCTCTGACAATGATTAGGGAATGACTGGGATACAAGAATTGCACTTGTGAGTTCTGAGTCAACTGGGGTTGCCAGTGCTTACTTTCAGATATCTATGAACTGTTTATCCATTTCTAGTACCACTCAGAACAAAATGTCAGTGAATTTGTGCCATTTTCTTCATAGATCAGGGAATAAGCTTCAGTAGCTTGAGTAAACAGATACAATGTGGCTAAAATGCAGTAACATTGAAGATTGAGCTCACATTCTCCTCACATGTATCAGACAAAAATATTTAAATACAACATTCACTACCATTTTCCTTTGTCTTTGCTCTGACACTCTCCAAATCTACTTCCTCCCCGGCCCCAAAGTTTACTAGAGCTGCAGGTACTCAATGTCTCTACTACCGTTTCCCTGAGTTTATTTTCTGTATTACTCTTCTGTGTCCAAGTAATGAAACTGATTATTATACTAGATAGAGTTTCTAATGACAGATGGGCTTCAGCATCCAAATATTAACATTTTCTTTGTTGCAGAAAACATATTTTTTCACTTGGCTTGCAGATTAGCAGTAAGCACAACATAAAACGAAATAATAAAAAAGTTGGAAAGGAAAACCTCAAAGAGGCTAATGAAAGAATGAGAAACATTTAAATAAACCTCCATGTATTTCTGGATGAATTTGTCACAGTTAAAATGCTTGTTAGGGAGACCTGGAATTCTCATTCATATAATTTTCCAGACAAAACTCTTATCCTACTAAAATTACCTTGATGTAACAGTCAAAAATCCAAAAGCTGTTACACAGCAGAAGAGCTGTGGTTTTTTTTTTTTTACCAGATTGGATGATCAGCTGGCACTGCTGTCTGATCATATGGACTTCTGCATAGGAAAGCAGTTTTCCTTTGCACAAATACATTAAGCAAGAATTTCAGATATAAAATCACAAATAGCATTGATGTGGTGTTTAGCAAATGGGAGTTCTTTGTTACAACCTTCATTCCAGTTACTTTTTATGGAAGAAACAGATGGAATTCAAGTTTTGCCCAACTGTTATGAATGATAATTATCTTTTCAGGCAATGCTGAGGGGGTACAAATGTATAACAAAACAATTGGAAGACCAAAATATAAAATATGATTCAACATGCACGATAAATAGAAGCATCTCCTGATGTGTTGACTCTATCATGACTTCCTCACACAGAGTAGGCCACCAACTTGCAAAAACCTACTTTTAGACCTTTGCTGCTATATATATTCTGGTATAATAATTTATTCCAATTAAAAACTTGAATTTAAAGTTACTGAAATCAATCAGCACATCTTTGATGTCAAAGGTTTTATTTGCCTTAAGAAATCTGATGTTCAGGTCTCTTCCATTCTAACAGATGGTCTTTGATTTTAACCTCAGTTTTCTTCCCTTTTATACTGTTCTGCCATAAAGGCTTGAAAGAAAAAATTACTAACTGAAGATAGAAGCTTTCTTGTTTACTTCTAGTGGCTGAAACTCATTCTTCATAGCAATTATAACTTTCTTTTGGGGGTTATTATAGCTTCTGGTATTGTCAAAGCAGTTGTAAAAACACTGTACATTTTTCATATTATCTGTGAGGACCATCTTCATTAAATGTGATTTACATTTTAAGTTATTTTAAAAGGGAGAAGGACAGAATAAACTAAAAAATAGCCTGTTTCTCAATGTTGAATCTTTTTCTCTCTGAAGCCTCTTGGAGGTTTGCCACTGATTTAAACAGGAGATTAAGAGGTGTCTAAATCAACTTTTCTGAGGTGTGCCCCCATATTTTTAAAATCGGCATGATTATTTTCCAACATTTTCTTCTACCATTCTAGAATACAATATAAATCAAAGAACTTTCTCTTTGTTGTTTGTCACATGTTTTCCTGGAAAAGTCATATTGGGGATTTAGAGGAAGAAGATCAGCAATACATGCAAGATGTGCATACACATTTTTCTTTTGAACTCATCTCTAAGGTGGTCTTCAGTGCTCTATGATTTTTCCTATTGTATGCAGAGTGACTCATTTGGACTTTGGCACTGTTCAATATTTTCCTGCTGTTTGAAAAGAAAAAAAAAAGCGAGTGTGAAGAGGCCTATGCAGACTGGCTCCATCTGCGTTTCCTCACCGGCTCCAGGGCTGCTGGAAAGTCAAGGACAGCAAACGCTGTTCCAGCATCCCTCGCTCTTGACGGGCCATTGTTTCCCTAAACACTATTATTGTTTCAGGTTGTCACTTAAAGGAGATGTTACATTACAGTTCCTTCAGAAATGACGGGTCGCTCTGCCCTCAAACGCCATGTTTATGGCTTTACCTTTTGCAAAGGATGGCTGGCTGCCACCAGTGCTGGCTGCGCTTCGAGGATAGCTGCAAAAAGCTCTTCTCTTAACTAGGGAAGTTTTTCCTTCCTCTCCTGCTCCACGCTAAGCCATGAAGTTTGCACAGCCACCTCCACCACTAAAAAGAGGAACACTAAAACATTAAAGGATGTTTTCCAGTGAGGTTTGGAAGAGCCAGGAGTGGAAATTTCTGTGAAGCTACAGAAAGGTTTCTGCGGGGAGTAGACAATCAGAGCAAAAAGAATTTGTCAAATTGCTGTATAAATCATTAGTTAATTATAGGCCTTAATCATCTGTGTGCTGCAGAAAACAGCCGTGCTGCAAATCAGATCCACTCTAACCATAATAATTTCTTTAATCTGGTGGCAGTGTTGCACATAGTGATTCTGAAAGTTAATCTGATGCAACTTTATTAACACCAGAAAAACAAAATACAGATGTACCTAAAGTTAAGGAATTTATAAACAAATGTACAGAACATTAAAAAGTAAGATTAAAAAGAATTTACCCTCTGCAATAACCTAAAAGAATAATAAATCTGACAAGCTTAGCCAAATATTTAAAATGCATTTGTATATTTTCAGAACTGCTGTGCTGTTACCAAAAAAATACATAAATAAATCTTCCTCAAACTATCCTACATTCATCAACCTCTCTCATTATCCAAGGCTCTCACCACACTTGGCTCACAGGTGCCAGACCACAGCACAAGCCAGCAGAGTCCTTCACCCAAGGACTTTCAGCTGCTGTGGAGCACCTATTATGTCAATTTTTCTGACACTTACATTCATCCTCAGTGGAAAAAAAAAATACGCAAATTCATGTAACATGAAAGATAATAAAAATAACAGTGAAATTCAATTCCTATTCTGGGAGATTCAAAGAATGCTGAAGGTGCAACTTTAAAAAAGAAGTTTTGGGAGTCATCTACAAATGCCCTCATCCAGCATGTAGTGGGATCAGGGAGAATTCTTCCACTCATCTGAGAGGGTTATTTTATTAATAGGGACAATCTAGTTCAGATTGAATCACTTCTGTGCAAACCTCATGAAGGTTGTTATGGACAGTCTTCTCATGATGCAATTTCTTTCCCTTTATTTTTGTTAACCAAGTGATTTCCACTCAGTAGGTCTGTGTAGCCTCTTACATGATGCAGATACTATGCTATTAAATAAGGCTAATAATTGCTTGTCCCCTACCACAGGGGTCTCTGTCACTACCAAGGTAACAGAAAATAAGCACCATCTGTGAATCACATTCAGTCAAAAAATCCCATGAACATTTAACTTGAATTAACTCATGTACACAAACTACTAAAAAGTGTGTGGTCCACCAACCTAGTCATACAACTGAGCAGTGGAAAGTTGTCAGTAAGACAAGAAAAGGCAAGAGATGAGAAGGAAACTTGTTTCTTAAGTAACCACAAAATAACCTTCTGGAAGTGTACTACTGAGAAAAAGATATATATCTACAGCTGTCAGCCCAGCCAGCTGCTGGGAACACCCATGTGACAGCAGGGCTATAAGAGAGCAACTGTCTTCATCATCACTGTGATGACATCCCTTGTCCTAATGGCAGTTAGAGCCGGCAGTGGGCTCTCTCGTGCTCATTCTCCCTTTCTGCAGTCATTTTACAAAACACAGTGTGCGCCAGAGCTAAGGGGTGGGGGGAGGAAGAAAAACTGAACACATGGTGGAACTTCCTTGGACCAGGCTTCAAAAGCTCAAAGAGAGGTGGATTTGTGGTTCCTGAATAGTTACTACCCCTCTCTTCAACTCAAAATCAATAAACAGAAGAAAACATGGTGTATAATATAAAGTAAATTGAACGCTGGCTTTCCAGAAGCAGGAAGAATTTTGCACTCGTAGCAATTTCCAGGACCCTCTAGCACTGCAAATTTAGAAGTCCTGTGCCCAAAAGCCCTCTGCTCTCAGTTGCACTTGTCAACCTGACCCTGGTGATGCTACCATGCAGAAGCTGTCAGTTTTCTTTACTGCATTACCCAATTCCATCTTCGCCAACTTTTACTGTGGCTGAAAAAGAAGCTTGTTTACCTTCTTCAAAACTACATTTATATTCTTATACTACAGGATGTTATGCATATAATATCCAGCAGGTGCAGTGATCCAAAATGAACACCAAAAATGAAAAATTGAACTGCTTTGTGAATCCCTGCTCTTGCCTAAATGTCTTTGTATCATGTCTTATATTAAGAAAGCCCAGCGAATAATTTTCAGTAATAGAGAGACTCTATATTCCCAAGGAATACAGGGTTTGTTTTTTTTCTGAGTAAAGTAACTAGTTGTCTGCAATAGCGCAGATATCTGAACAGAAAGTTACTTGAACACTAGTGGCAAGAGAAAAAATGAAAAGGAAAATAGGAAATATGGGCGGGAGAGGGGAAAAAAGGAAATATGTATTCTGGTCCAAATAATGTGTCCCCACAAATTTACACAGTCTAGCTGATGTACCAGAATTAGATTAACACAACATTGCTCATTTCCAAGTGCAAAGTCTGCGTGCAGAAAATGCTTAATGACAATACTAAGAGGAAACTTGCTGAAGCAGTAACACACAGATGGTCAGAATAAAGTACTGAGACACCACAGGAGTCAAGTTGTACTGGGGTTGAGATGAGATTTCCCTGTGCAGTGATCTGCTCTGCAGAGGACAAAGAATGATTGCGCCTACTCTGGGGAAAAAAGGAAACATTAGAACAGCTATGTGCAGCAGATTTAGAGATGGACATGTGCCAGAACAAGTTTCAAAATTTGTTTCTCTTGCCAGTGATGAGTAAGCAGATTGAATATTTGAAATATAGATAGCATTCTACATGTAGGTAAAAGAAAAATGAATAACAAGCCTTTAATTTCTATATCAAAAGTCCCTGAGGACAAGGAACACATCAATAAGCTATCAGTATTGCAGAATTTATACTGTAGAAGTTTTCGACATTCTTTGCAAATAAAAAGTATGTCTACATCAAGATGCAAAAATCTCTTTTGCTCTCATTTGATATGAACAGGATTTAGGGATTGTTACAAACTAAAGGATATTGTAAAAGAAGGGTGGGGTTAAGCACTAGGGAAATCAAAATCATCTCATTGGCTTTGTTACAAAAAAATTGGACTACATTGGGGCAAATCATTCAGTGTCAGTGGATTCGTTCTTTATCTACTTAATACTGAGACTAGAATAGCATTACTTTTTTGTGACTTGTGTATTTCACTCCTTGGAGACTGTATTTTCAGCAATATTGGCTTCTCCTAGCATTAAATATCCTAAATCTAAACTGAAGCCTTTAGGTATCATAATTCCACATGAGGCATGTTTGTAAATCTATCATTTGCTAGTAGATTAATTGGACAGTAGAAGAAAAATGCTGCTATTTCCATACAGAACTGTGATATTGTTAAATAATGCCCTGAATGCAAATGTTACATTTTCATCCTTATAGCAGGGTGGAATTGTTTAACTGGCATGAGGTATTGCAGGTAATATAAAACAAAAATATTTTTAGATTATAGATATTCATACTAAAGATTTAAATAGCCCTCTGAAATCAAAGGTGATGAATAAGTTTGCCTTGCTATAAATCTTGAATACAAAGTACAATTACTGCCACTTCAGAGCAACAGGCACTGTCCTTCAATGCCATTTTATGTTATTGGATGCCGTTTTTCAACTGTGATCAGCAAAATAAGGTCTGAGGCAGGCACAGAAGAAATAGCACATTTACTTCGAAACAGAGAGGTAGAGACAAGACAAAGTCGTTGAGCAGCACTTCCTAAGTAGCAGTCTGTTACACCTGCCATCAGCACATTTTCAAATGTGGTCCTGAAAAAGGGAAGATAGTACATAGTCTCAAATTATTTACACACTGTATGTCAGAAGCACCTTAACTGAGTCATTCTTAAGTGTCATGTCAGTGTTGAACCTTTTTATTTATTCCCTACAGAAAGGGAAAGGAAACTATTTTGATTCCACACATGTAGACATCTATATCCAAAAGACATTTTAGAAGTTTCAAATGACACAAACTTTCTGAAGGTTTCTTCTCAGCTTTGTCAAGAAGTTATACAGAAAGCTATTAAATGCTTTAAGGTGTTACTCAAAATCCTATGAAAGTCACTGCTCCACTATATTCAATAGTTCTCCTTCCCATCACTATATTAAAACCTATATTCACATACCTATTCTAGGTGCTGCATATTAATGATATTTCATCAGGGAAACTTTCATATGGTAAGTTCTACAGCCTTACAGAATTAAACTGAACACAGTCATAATGAAACATGGACTAAAACTCATAATCCATATTTGTTGCAGAATTTTGCAACTGTCTTATTCATCATGCTGAGCTTTCCAGTGCTAGACCATAGGATACCTGTGGACAGTCAGCTTTGTAATCAAGCATCCAGACATACAATCCTAGGCATCTGACAATTTGTACGTGCCTTTATGATCCACAATTTAGTGCTCATTCAAATCCCAGCAAAGTTCATAATCAGGGTCTTGTCAGTACTGGCATACACTCAGCTAGCTGAAGTCTCTGTCAGCAAATGCTTAATAAATGTAACAGACAGAAAGGTAATATTTAAGAAAATTTAAAGATGGATGTATCTACCTAGATTGTAGACCTATGTAGTTCATGTTTAATTGTAAAAAGTTCAGAGAAAGGAACAGAATAAATAAACACCAAATAAGGTTTTCATCACTGTGAAAATAACAGGTTTGTCCTGAAAGATATTATCCTGCTCCAGTGTCTAGTGGAAACTCATTGCTCTGCTTGGCTTCTAGCAGAACCTTCCACCCTCAGGGCTGTTCATATTCTTAGCAAATACAGCCTCAGCAACATTCCTGTGCAGGCTGATGTGTGCACTGCCTCTGCCCTTTGCGTTTCATTGCTCTTTGGTTGCATAAATACCATTATGTCCCTCTATGAAAAAAGCCTATAAAATCTATATTAAATATTAAGCACTTTAACAACAAAGAAAGCATGTAGATGGGCATATAAAAGACAGGGACAGAACAAGACAGAAGTATATACAATTAACATATTGTAAAGGTGATGACAACTGGGCACTCTGAGTTTCAATACCTGAGTGAAAAGATACCAGTTTTTCAGATGCAAAGAAACAACTGGATTGTAATTATTATAGTTAGACAGACATATATAATGGTAGATCCTGAACACATATTAATGCAAAATATATGAACTTTTGTTATGATTGTGTGATTGTGTTATGACTGTATGATTTTGTTATGATTGTGCAGTGTCCTTGCTCCTCAAGCTGGTTCCAGCCATTTGACTACATTGCAAGTTCTAAGATGGCTAAAACTTAAATCATACTTAACACTAAATAATTTCATGGTACTGGAAAGCCAAGGTTGCCAAAACTGCAACCTTCAGATTTTTTTACGATGTTTATACATGAACCTTTTAGCTAGGATGGACTTCAATACAACTGTCTGCTCACCACAGCTGCTGCAGCCACCAAGTCCCTCCCAGAGCTGTCAGAAATGAGGATGTGTGCTAGAATCAGTCTTAGGAATACATCACATCTGTCTGTAGGGATGGTGAGAGCCCCCTCTGCCAAACGTAGAGGAGATGCCAGCTGCTAACAGAGATAGATCATGCATGAACTGCAAACCAAAGGGAGGCAGTCAAAAGAGCCCAGTTGAGAGCTCTCTGATACAGAAGAGGGAGATCAGGGCTGCCGATACCATCCCAGTCAGCAGTGTTTGGCTGTGACAGCAACAGAGATGCATAGGAAAGTGCTCTCCACATATATGCCGAAACAGGATTTATCAAGTAGGCCCAGCATCCACCAACTGCTCTCATGGAGAGCAAAGTCAGGTGCCAGAGACCAAACATTATGTTGCTTGACTAACTGTTAGAAAAGTCAGCTGTGTTAGTCACTCTCAACAATTCATTCAGTAATGCTGCTGAATTCTCCCTGTTTGTAAGCTTGCATACATCAAGCATCCTGGAACTGACAAGGAACAAAAAGCTACTATGGTACAGATTATTTTTGTTAAAAGGCCCTTATTTTAGGTCCAAACTGTTAGTACAGTCCATGAAAATAACTCTGGGAGCTGCTGCTCAGAATTAAAAATCCATTCAGTAAAAAAAAAAAAAATCCTATTTCCAAGTACTTCTCAAAAATAATTATGACCAGTTAACAAAGGGCTGTAACTATGGCCAGCTGAATTTAGGAGTAAGCTAATCCAAGATTTTTTCTGATCATAGATTGCTGAATCCTAAATCATGCAATCTAATAAAGAAAAGGGTATATACCACTGAATGTGACTATATCATATACTAACAATAAAGACAAACACCACTCTCTTCACTATTCATTAAGCCTTCCTTTAAGCAGTCACAGATCTCAATATCATCAAGCATTTTGTTTCATAACCTCTTAAAACACTTTTTATTTTCACCTTTTTCTGTTATTCAGATTTTCTCCTGAAAAAAATAGAGTGATAATTTAAGTACAGATCAAGTTGGTTTCTTTTTAGTCTGTTTTTGATATTTCCTCCTTTCTGCATAATGTGGATAGCTTATTTACAGTCAGGTACTCTCAGACACAGCTCAGAGGCTGAAAACATCTTGAAGACACATTCACCAATACATGGCAAAACCAACAGTTTAAGATATGCTCTCTTGTGGCTTTGACTGAGAAAACTGTGGTTTGAGCAGAAAAATTGAAGTTATTCTCCTACGGAAATGGTATCATTCAAAATAGACGCCTTGTAGTGAACCCCACCACTCCTGTCTAGATGCCCTTCATTCACCTTTAAAACACCATTTAGATAAAAAAGAGAATTAACCAAATTTAAGGACACACAAACAGGCTGAACATACAAAATTAAGAATGTACATCATCTGCCATAATAAGCTGTTATTTCTTAAGGAAGAATAAGATTAATGTCTCACATTAATTGTTGCTAGAAGCATCTACACAGAATAACTGAGTTTTTCTAAATCACCACAGTCAACAACAAATAACAGACATACTGTTCTGAGCCATCTTAATTCATATGAGTTAATAATTGGACATTTATTTAGGTAGATGAAGATGACAGAACAGGAATTCTTTAAACCAGTTCTACCTTTTTTTGAAGTTGTATTCACTTGGTCAGTGAGACAAAAAGATTATTATTATTAAATTACTGTTTTCTGTTGGCTGGCTCCTGACAAGCTTGTATTGTTCAGTGTTGCTGTTCTCCAAGTTCCCATATTTTCATGATTATTTAGCTCCCCTGCAATTTTTCTTATTTTCTTCTGGATACCCTGGGAAATGCCTGGATTCTGCATGATTAAAGTTAATGGGATCTTTGCCATGAGCTTTAGTAAATAGGGGATCATGCTCTGTGCCAAATTCCATAAACCTTCTAGTAAGCCACAACACCTGTTTTCCTTCTCCTCTCATGCCCCGTTTCTCTTCATTTCCCATTTTTTCTCTGCTCTGACACCTATTAATCCATGCACTCTATCCAATCAATCATATTCATCTTTCTTCACCAGTTATGTTGTAGCTCTGTAGCTGAAATTAGTGGGACAGAGTGAACTCCCTTATAAAAGTGCTACTTTTCATATTGCCAAAATAATGTCACTGTATTACAGACCAAAATGGTATGCAATACCTTCTTATGCATTTTAATTTAACTTCCAGTCCCACATGGAAAATCACTACTCTATATATTTATTTCTAAAATGTCCTTATATCCAAGTGTTAAATCTGTGCCATTGTTCAGCTTGTTGAATTCCAGTCCCTTCTTCCTAGCAAATGTAATGAACATACTTTATTATTTCTGCCAAAATACTTCAACATTTAAACTTTTCAGTTTTTCATTCTGTGTGCTAAAACCCTTCCTGGAATTTTTTGTTTAAGCCCTCTTCAGTTTAATTAAAGGTGTGCCTTCTAAAAACACATATTGAGACAAGCAGAACAAGAGAAACTACCTTAGGAAACATGGAAATCAGCTTTAGAAAAATGGTGACTAAGAAGAACAGAAGCAAAGAAGATCATTTGGGAATGATCACTTGGGTCAACAGACTCAAATATAGATTAATCATGGGTGGAAAAGACAAAAAAAACCCCACTTTGGGAACAGTTGGGTTCCTTATTGAAGCAAGACCTATTGCTCTGTCTCTTTAGCATATTTTGTCATTTGTTAAGACCTTTCATTAGTTGTGTGAATGTAATCCACTACTTCATCTCCAAAATGTGTGACAGGCCAAGCAGCAGGTGAAGAAAATCCTTTATTCAGTTCCATCTGACTTTGACTTTATTAGAGTGATACATCATTCAGAATTCAAATTGATGTCTATCCCAAGAGACGTATTGTATGGCTCAATATTTACTCTAAGTGTTCTTTGAATTTGCTGCCTATAGAAACAAAGTGTAATGCCATTATCAGAAAATTTATCTTTTCCTACTGGAGACTGTTCTATGAAAGCCAGGCTTCTACTCCTCGTGGTTTAAAAGCTGTAATTTTTTTTCCAGTCTCACATTTGTCTTGGGAAAAATAAAGTTACACTACTCTGTAAATAGCAAAATATTGTATGTCTGTTCAAAAACTAGCTGAACACACACAGTTCAGAGTACAACCGCCCACAGTGCAATCACTGGTTTTATTAGGTAGGACGCTGTCTTAGAGAAACAATGACATAAAATATTTCATAATAATACCACTGGAGCTGGTTTTTACATCTTTATCATTAATACTCAAATACAAAATCAATCAACTTAATCCAATCCAACACAGCACCAGGTTGCTGGGGTCTCTGGTAAAGTAACCTGAACAGATGCATCAAAGAAATCACCCTTCAACCTTATTGCTTTCAGTGTACCAAAAGTATTTTTAACCAGGTGACAAATGACATCACTATTGCTTCTTCATCTAAAGGTAAGACTCAAGATTAAAAGAAGCAAAGTAGTTCTAAAGCACTTGAACCAGAGCTCAAAGTGTAAACAGCAGTATCCGTACAAACAGAAAACCGGGTAGGGAAATTCTTTTCAATTTCCAGCAGATAGATGTAAAAGCAAAGTACTGAAGCTCCACTTTCAAGTGCATAAAAGAAAATTTTCTCCTGAGCAGCACAAGCAGAACAGAGACAGAAAAGATATACTAGTGATTTCACAGCCACCCCCACTACCCTTCACTGGCTTCCCAAACAGCAATCTAGATGAGGGCAATACTCCCTACAGATGCCCTGATGTGACTACAAGTGTTATTGGCGAGGGGGGAGCAGGAGTATTTTATTTTCTCATCCTAACTTCTATTAACAATTCTTTTCAGCCCTCTCTTAGGCACCTGATTCTTTTCAGTAATCAATATGCTTAAAATTGAATAGTAGTTTAAGCTCTTGGGAATTTTATGTTAGTAGGATTCAAGTTATTTTATGAGTACAGAGACTGGGAAACAGGTTTTTACTGTGTTATTTTATCCCAATAGATCTTTTATGGATAAGGAATATATTACTAGGTATTTTCTCCCTACTTCTAAGTTGGGGGGAAAAAGAAGCCAGTACTCCAANNNNCCCCCCCGCCTTTTTCTATAATTCAAAAAGATGAAAAGATCTGCTTCAGAGTAAGTTTTATTCTGGGCCACTGTGCTGCAAAATGGTACTTGGATTACTTCTTATCTAAGTTTCTTTCTGTTTTGAAAGTTTGTTCTGTAGAGTGATTAACATCAGTGTAATTGTTATTCTGCCAACCCCTTAATCCACATTTGCGAACACACACATACCACAAACCTGCGAGTTTATGGCAGCGCAATTTACTTCAGTGTCAACTGAATTGTATAAAACCCACTTGCACATCAATGGGATCACCCATTGTGAATTGGTTTTGTGTAGACAAGGAGTAAATCACCTGATAATCTAATGAGGATGGATTGTGTAAATAGTTCCACAAAGAGCAAATGTGCATAGATAGCGCAATAAATTGTAATGATCGATGGGACAAGCGCCGTGGTAAGATCAAAGACATGGTGCTGCAGCAAGCGTTTTAATCACCAGACCTTGCGCTCCTATTAACCACTTCCGGTAAATGCTTTCTCAGCACTCTGGAGTGGAGATTTTCCACATCTTTTTGCCTTACACTATTCAAATTCAGCAGGATATAGCCTCAAGCAGGGTCAGAAACCAGGTGAAGTACGAACAAGTTCGCTCTGAAGGTGTGTTTGCTTGAATGAGGCAGCTCTGCACGCTGCGACCCGGGCGCTGTGCCACCCTGGCTTCCTCCAGAGCCTGTCTGCTGCACACGGGCTTGTCCTTCGCAGGAGTTATTAGCTAATAATGTGATGCAGTTTTGGGGGATGGGGGCAAGAGCAGCTGACACCTCCCCAGCCCCAAACCCTCGGTGGTGTACCATGCTTTGTTTCACAAACTAGCATAGCACTTTCTACAGAAGAGCTCAGCACATTCTATAAGCGCAGAATGCTGCCTTCTTCTCTTCGTGATCTTATCACTGCTGTGCTTGAAGAGCTGCTCATTCTTCATTTTCCCTTTTCAGCTACTGCCTCCTCCACCTCTAAACCCACTACCTCTGTTGTTCCCTCTCCAAATTTCTTCTAACCTTTATCCTTCCCACATCAATATGCCATCGACAATTTAACTCCATATTTTCTTTTTTTATTTGTTTGTTTGTTTCCCCCCCTTCTCCTCGAGTTCGCAGTATCGCTTCTTTACCACCCACCAGGAACTTCTTTCAAAACTGAGCTCCCTTCCCAGGTGCCCTCGTTTATTTCATCTTCCCCAGCTGTTCGTATCAGTCCTCAACAGTAGCTGGCTAAAACAGCAACTGCTTCTTTCACGTTTGTCTAATTAGTGCAGTGAATCTGTAGGAGATACCAGAAGAGCGTGAGCAAACGCTTGAAGAAATGTTTGAAGTACTCACTGCTCTTCCTTCACCAGACTGAAAGGAGAGCAGTTTAATTACCTAAAGCTTTACACATACTCAAGTTATAAAACTCTCTCTTTTGTTCTAAAACTTTTCATAATCATAGAGATATTTAAGTTACCAGCAGATACAAAACGTGTCTTCTTAGAGAGGAAAAAAAAAGGCAAGGAAGAAAAAAACAAAAGCTCTTTTTACCTAATTAATAATACTACATCACAATTTTATCAACATTTAATATTTTATTGTTTACATTTACCACCTCTAATCCTTTTTCTTTTCATTTTAATTTATTTCCAAAAGCAAGCCTTTCCAGAAAAAGGCCAGCTTAGTTTTATGTGCAGCATAAATAGAACCATTGCTGAGGGAGAGGGAATTCAGCATGCAACATAGGCATGATATACTTTCAATAACTTCTTGGGTTTTTCAAAGTATCAGTGTCGTACATATTCAAAAAACATTAAAGAAATATTATGCTTAAGGAAAAGAGCCACATATTTATATATTGAAGTAAAAGAAACATTTTCTCTGTGTTGGTGTGCAGCACTTTTTGTTGTTTTGTTTCATCTTTGCCTCTCTGGTGTTTAAGGCATGAGATCAAAGATTCTCATTAAGATTTTTAAGATAATCCTGGATGCCTCGTTCAATTTGAGAACATAGCTATCACCATCAGCTCAACAAGGTGGGGTTTTTTTTTTAAGAATCTTTTCTATCAAAGTTTCAAAAAACCCCACACTTCATCACTGCCCACATGGTAACCTCAGGCGTATTTAATGGAAATTGGCTCCTAGATACCATAGCTTTTGATGAGCTCATTCACAAAGCAGGTTCTCCAAATAAGCCAAGACAACTAGGCAAACACAAATTCTTGATGAAACAATTGCTCAACAAAGGGTTGCTAGATTTTTATTTTTTTTTTTCAAAACCTGCAGGTCATATTACTGGAAATGTGAAGGTGAAAATTATTGCTACTTAGGGTTTTTTGAACATGTTTTTTTTTTCAAGGTAGTAGCCATATGGCCTTTCTTTCTAGCAATTTCAGTCAGCTGCTGTGCCTGCTCAGCTTAGGAGCTTTGCTGAGGACCATAAGCACTGTGGGATTGCCTTACTAAATTAGTCAAGATCAGCTTCTAACTCACTTCATTTTAACCTAGAAAAAAGAAAGATAGCAAAGCTGTCCAGTCTGAACATTATAACTAGCAGATGCAAAAGATTTGCAGTGAGAATTACCTCTACAACCATTTTTCTTCCAGGAAAGAACCCCATAATTAAATAAAAACCTTTATGGGAAAGGCTTTGAACTTAAAGGAAGGAACTACATCACCAACCAACCCTAATGCTTGATGGCCCAGTGTAAATACAACTCAAACAGAAGACAAATACATGCTCCTGCAATCATCACCACAGTCTGTCAAACTTACAACAAAGCAAAGAAAGACAATTCATATCAGATTTGTTATGTTTCACTGTAAATAGCGACAACATGAAAACAAAATTTCAGCTAGGAAGTTTCAAAGCACTAATGGGCTGAGATTCTCTAACAGCCACAGAGATGGGCTGACATTCCACTGAAAACCAGTTATTTTAGCATTTCATTCATCCGTGACTTATTAGATACTCCTTAATTTTGATTTATCTTGGGGAATTTGTGATCAAAGAGAGACATGTGCAAGTTTGCATTTTTATCTCAGTAAGTCAGTAATTCTGCTGGAATCAAGTTGGTTTACCAGTGAAGCAATTTTTTTTTTTCTTTTACCTCTTATAAAGCCACTCTGCAGAATTTGCTAGTAAGAACTGTGAAAATTACTTATATGGAAGACCTGTCTTGAGGCTAAACCAATTATATTGACCTTTCACTCCTTAGCTCATATACACGCTTTATATGTTAAAATATGCGGTTTTTTTCTAACACCTGGAACTCTGTAGTAGCTTAGAAAACATGGAAATTATATGACAGAATATTCTGATGACATAAGACTATAGCCCCAAAATTATAGAGTGAAACAATACGTTTGTACAGGTTGCCTTGTTTTTCTACTCAAATGAAGACTGCTCTTCAGTTGTGTAAAAAACTTAATTGGGTAAAATTAATCCCTTCAATATATTAAATCTCTTGCTATGCAGGTGTGAAAACATCTTTCACCCAAGGCTGCTAACTTTATACCTCAAAGGTATAAAGCCAAAAAGACAAATGTCTTTGTGCCAAAGCATCAAATCAAAATATAAATCAAACAACAGATGCTAAAATACATTTCTAACCAACTGTGGTTAAAGTACAGATATTTTTATATAATAGGCTTTTAATAAAACAATATTTTTAATTTGTTGACAATATGACAGTAATAAAACGGCTGAAGTGCAAGATTTCCTATGGTATGCATGGCATTAAGAATGGAGGAATTTATCCTGTGGTTCCTTCAGTAATCAAAAGCACCAAAACAATTTCACGGAGAATTTTCAACTGACTTTTATCTATTGCCATACCACCAGGTTAGGGAAGGCATTTCCCATAAAGTAATCAGTTAATTCGGTTTTCACTTCAGCTTTCAGTTTCACCTTAAAAGAAGGCCCTGAGGCTAGCAATACTACAGCACCACTCAAACTCATGCTGGTTTGTAATAGAGGACTGTGTTCAAGGATAGGCCCATTGTTGACCTCAACTGCAAGAGCAGGTCCTTGCTAGAAAAGAAGTAAGGAGGAAGCATAGTACAGGAGCTTTCATTACATTAGATGACAAGAAAGAAGATGCCTCACCCCTAGAAGTGTTCAAGGCCATGTGGGATGTGGCTTTAAGCTAGTGAATGATGTCCCTATCCATGGCAGGAACTAGATGATCTTTCAGGTCCCTTCCAAAGCAAGACATTCTGTGATATGATTCTATGATGATATGACAGGTACAGTCAGCATAAATATATGACAACATTTAGTCTCGCATGAAATGCAGTATTTTACAATTCTATATTCTTAATGCATACATTTACATTCAGATACTCCGTTGAAAAGACAAAAAATCAATTGATCTTATCACAGGATCTAAGAGATAGTAATACCAAATCAGGCCATCACAGGATAACACAAAATAAATATTTCTGTTAACAACCTTTAAGTCATTGTATAAGTTCCTGTTCCCTGTAGGTTCTATACAGTGAAGTAGGAGGAAGGAAAAGGTAACTTAAAAAGCAGATTGGTGGACAGGATGGAAATAATTAGCAGACAGAGAGAGAGAAAGAGAGAGACTGCTCTAGTGGGGGAAGATTAATTAGGAGATAGAAAATGAAAATCTGAGAAACAAAGTTGAGTAGCTATATGAGATGGAGATTGATATTTGACAGGGTAGATTCTTGAGGGACATATGGGATTACTGATTACTGCCTTCTGTTACAGCATACCCATACCTAGACACTATCTCTCCATACCTAGACACCAGAGATACTGAAGAACACCACTAGAGTGCCCCATGAATCTTTTATTAACTGAAAACAACACCAAGAACTTTGCTAACTAAGGAGCATTTAATTTTAATTACACAACAAAGCAAGGTGTAAAGGGAAGGAATTGAATCTGAATTTAGGTGGAAACTTCACCACATTGTAGTTGCAATATTAACTTTTTGTCTTGTCATTCAAAAGCTGGAATGCAACAATTTCTCTGACTCTTAATGACAGCAACACTACAAAACAATCACCTAGAATTTCTGCTTTGTGCTCAGGAGAGAGATTTAAATTTTATTTAAATAGTATCTGAAACAAATCAATAGTAATTTTTTTTTAAACCCAGCACAGTAGAATGAAAGCTTCTCAGTGTATTACAAAACCTTACTGAACAGTCAGTACTGGCTGTAGATGAATGAGACAATCACCTAAATATATGAAAGGGTACAGTATATATTAAATCAAATATTATTCGAGGCCTGGGCTAAATCCAGAAAGGCACAGCAAAGCCTGAGAAAGAGGTGGACCTGAGATATGTATGCAACAGAACTTCCTTGTGTCACAGAAACATTACCAAGCTATTACACAGGCTTTTGCTCATTGGAAAAAAAAAAAAAAAAGGAAATGAAAAGGGAACATCTGCAATGTCTAAAGTATTCTAAAGGGAATACACGGGAAGGATGTTCTAAAGCTATTTGTGCTAAGGTCAAACAGGGATAGGAGATGCAAAACATATCAAAGGCCATGAAACTACATACTAGCAGAGTTACCTTATGAAATCATTATTAAGCTATGTGACAAATATATACATTGTTCTGAAAGTTATTAAACAAATGAGAAGAAGCAAGAATCAAATTCCATGATCCTCTGCTGACTAAGTTTGTCCTGTGTTTTCCCCTTGAGATAGAGTATTTACTGCAAAAGAGTTGAAATAACCTGTTATTTTGAAAGCCTGTAGTGCCTACCTGAAAGCACTTTTTGTTGAATTTAGTGGAAACCTCTTTATGCAGGTATTACATTGCCATCTAGTGTATGCAATATATATTGTAAATCCCGGGAAGCCATCACATCATATAAAGCAGCTGAATTTTTCCCTTTGTTGGCTTTCCTAAATGCATTTAATCTTGCAGCAGCACAGATTTTGTCCATGCTACGCAATTCCAAGAAATATATGACTAAGATTCAGAACCATAAAGAAATCATTACTCTAGAAGCAGCCACTTGCAGAATCTCAGTCTGTGCCTTTGATTGGTACATCCACTGAGTTTTAGGAATTTCAACTGTTCTCATGAAGCAAAGGGTGCTTTGGATTCAATGGTCCTCTCTTGAAGGGGATGTGGGCCCTCATCCCTGACAATACTGGGTCAAGGATAGGAGACCAATCCCAGTCTCCTTCAAGTCACTTTCTACGACTAATTAAACTGTTACTGAGACAAAGCCCATGGCTAAGCTGCACTGACAAGTCCCTGGATGGCAGGGAAGCACAGTCCATTTTGTGCAGGCAAAAGACTGCTCCACAATGTAGCTACAGGGTGTTCCTACTATGCTCCCCTAGCCATGAGCTGCTTGCCCCAGGCACAGGCATGGGATTTTCCTAGTCCTGTTCCAAGAAAGATTGTTTGGGAGACTGGGGTTTCCCACAGCACACCACCCTTGTGGACTGTTAGCAGCTAGGTAATCCCACCCTTGAAAACTATCCTTCCCTGCATTACTTGGTAAGAGCCTCCAAATTCCTCAGCTATGAACACTGCCAGAGGTACAGCATACCCAAGTCAAGGACCGGAGACATTTGGACACTTGTAAAAATGGAGCTTGGCCATCTTGAAGTCTTGCAACACTGAATGCTGAGCCATGCCCCACCGTGCATTTGAACATACCAGCCTCACTACAGTTTAAGAATCAGAGCTTTTAAATGCAGACCTCTGAAACATGTTTCCCCAATCTTTATCGTAAGATTTACTTTTTCTAGAGGAGTTCTTTCAAGACAAACTGACTCCGGTCCAGAATGCAAAGGTTAACTTATAATGAAAGCTATAGAGGAACAAATAAATGCCCTGGCACTGTATGAGAGGCCTTGGCCATCAGGTTCTCCAGAAGGCCACTCCGGCACTGAGCAGTCCCACCTCCCACCCACTCCTTCCCTGGGCACAGGGTGCTGCAGTGAATTCTGAGTGCAAAAGAAAAAATACGGTTTCACACTCACCTCACCTGCCAGTGCACCTGAGAGAGAAACAGGCTCGCCACTAGAAAGAAAGAACAAGAAAGAATCCTTACTTAGACCAGAAAAGGAAGTGGCCTCTCAAAAACATGTCTCTGATATCAAAATTCAGGTTCCCCATTATGGAACTAAAGAAGCTCCTTTATACCCCAATATCAGTTACAAATACCAAGTTTCACAGCAACTGCCTGCAGATTTCTTTTTTCAGTGTCTCACCATTTTAACAATATATCAAGGGCCTAACTTTGCACATAAATAAGATTTTTTGTGTGTGTGCAGAGAATTTATGGCTAAATAAAGCAGATTTTACCTTCTTTTCTGCTACCTGTTGGAGCTTGAATTACTTATTCGCCTTGTTAATACATTTACTTACTTTACTGGTCCTATCATATAATACATTGCACAGCATGTAGTAACAAAAAATGTACTTAATAGACCACTTTGTTTGGCCACTATGGTACACACTGGCATTTGTTATTACTAAAATTAAAATTCAAAATATACCTTTCATTAAATTCAGTCTTGGATTATCATTGACCTACATATATTACTTACATTGTGCTTCATGATACAAAAATACATGCAGTCCATAAGCAGCTGACCTAGAGGTGGAGGTTAGTTAGCACCCTAATTCATTTAAGTCTAAAAGAGTCAAGTTGGCAAAAACCCCCTATTTAAGCTAACCAATGCCATTTTAAATGAAACACTACACTGCCTTTGTCAGCAGATCGATCCTTTCCATCAGGGAGGGAGGTGAAGGACAATTAGGGCTGATAACGTCTCTTGTTAGTGCAGCTGTTGGGCATTATGCCATGAGAAAAGGTAGCAGGTGTAAATAGTTACAGGGTGATTGTAATTCCTTTTTTGTCTAAATATGTTGAACACTAATTCAGCAAGATACTGATACATACTACTGTACTGATACTGTACATACTACCACCGTGTAACTATTCTATTCAATAGGACAACAACTCAGGTACAAATGTGAAGCAAGTACTAAGTAGCTGGCTGAATTAAGGCTTTAGTGTAATAATCTACAGATACAGAACTCGTGAGAGATTTTAGTACATCTCTTCCCTCTCCTTCTGTGGACTGTTTTCCTCATTCTATTACTGTCCTTAAACTTATTTCCAGCCCTAAATTCACAACTTGTCATAGGCAGGCACAGCATCACCTGAGCCTGTTAAGGCATATGTGTAGCCTTTTTGGCATGTAGTTAGTAAAAACTGCCATTGCTGTAACCAGAGTTTAGTTCTTCCCCCATTTACCAGAAATAAAAGCATTTACAACTTATCACCATCTCACTATATGATTAGTTAATAAAATAAATTGAAGTTTTCTTCAGAGAAAAAGACATTAAAAAGAAGGTAATTCTTTTTGTAACAAGTGGTAGTATGTGCTTTATTTTTCTAAAAGAAAAATGAATTTTTACTAACTGAAGAAAAATATTCCAAATAGAAGAGATTGTATATAAGTGGATCCTTTATCCTTTTCTAAGAACTTTTAATGAGTTGGTTGGAGTTTTTCTTTCAAAGTGGAAATAGACAATTTTTAAAATTGAAATTCAGAGGAGAAAGAACTCTTCTGGTTAGAAACCTAATAACATAGAGAATTAAATGGCATATAATTGATGAGCCACAATTTGTTTGCTAGCCCTATTAAGGGTACTCAGCATTTAAGTTAGCAACTAGCCTTCCATTTGCACTCTGCTAGCATGGGAAAAATGTTATTCTAAAAGCATAGAAGAGGGGCAAGATATTTCCAAAGATACTGTTCTACTAATTTTGAAGCTAGAGCAGAGGATGAGGCTTGTACTAAGAGTCCTTCTGTGTTGCAGTCTGATGTGAAACATCAGCAGGTTGAAGTCAAACAAGAGGCTTCTCAAGCTGTTCACACTACAACTTTACAACAAAGTGCTTGCTGATCATATGATCACACACAAATTTTCACAGTAAAAATATACAGAAAAACATTATTTCTCTTCATCTGCAGAACTGTTTCCCAAAGGCCATTGCCTGTCACTGAATATTCACCACAGTGGATGGCAAACTTTACCACTTAATTTAGCTGTGAGGGTTGTATGTCCTCATCTGGAAGAAAAGGATTTTACATCCTTGTCCTAAAAATTACATCCTTCATTTAAGCTTCTGCAGTGTTTTTCATGGTTAGTATAAAATTTCTCTGTTAATAAATGAAGCAGTAAAATATTGGAGGCAAAATTTTAATATAGAGGAGAAAAACTTGCTGGAATTTCCTATGGCAATATGGGGATTTTATTCAGAGAAGGGGTAGCCATCTCGAATCTAGTAACCAGATGTGTACAGAACTCAGTGCTTCCAAATGTTTCAGGTATGTGAGGTTTCAGAACACGACATGATATGCCAAAAATGCACACAGGAGAGGAAACAGGTAATTGGGAGGGAAATGTGCAGTAGTAGCATGTGCCAAACTGCCCTTGCTCAACATGGGAAAGCTGGAAAGAGGAACTTTGTGGTGGACAGAAAAGGGACACAGGGTCATTTTCTACTCCCAAGGATGACATTTGTAAACCAGAGTGATTCCACTGACTTCAATGGTTTTAAAATGAGAGTGGAAAATGGACTCTAGCTGTTACTCTGTTTTAAACACAATGGAAGGTGGATGTTTAGTCTCTCTTCCTCTCTAAGGGCACCTAGGAAAAGGGCCAAACAGGTGACAAAATACTTTAATTTGCTGACTCTCATAACATGTTAAATTAAGCTGATACAGAGGATGATCAACTCATCACTCAAATTATATTTGTCCCCTCTCTCTATCAGAGGATGCTGCCCTGAAGGAGGGATGGTTTGAACCACAATACATTTCTCACTTCACATAATTTCGAGGAAGAAACATGATAATGTAGTCTTGACAGTAGGAGTTGGAATAAATACTCAGGTTCTGGTTTAGTTTTGGTCATCACGTAATAATTAAAGGCTATTTAGGGCATTTACATAGTTTTTCATTTAATGCTTAGATTTTCATACATGCTTAGAATTCAAGTTCCAAGTTTATTTTTAGCTTTCTGTTTGCTTTTTAGCTTTTCAAAGCAAGGTTTTCAAATATCAAAGATTGGGGGGGGGGGGAAGCTGTAACAGGAAATATTTGCACAATTAAATTTTTATCTTTTGGTTATTTTGATCCACAATTTTCTAAAGGGAAAACATTCTTTGGAAAAATATGATATGGGAAATAAGTGACATACGTTCCCTGAACTTCATCACAGATTAGAGTTGCAAGATTGTACATCAAAGGCCTGTGATCTCCACACTGCCATTTCTCATTGTGTCTCTTCATGTTGCCTCTCTGTAACCACATTCTAAACAAATCATTATGGACATATACATTACAAAGAGGTAGAAATTACATTGTTGATATGTGTGAAATTGATGAATGTGAGCTGCTGCCTCAAAATATACGAGCAAGTTCCTGCTTGGCTGCACAGAACACAGATTCACAGCTGGTACATATTGGTACACCTCTGCTAGCCTCCCCACAGCAGTGCCAATGATTGCCAGTGGAGAACTTCAGCCTAATCTCAACATCCCAAAGTTTCAATGAATGATCAAGTTTCAAGGTCTCCAACATAATATCTAGAAGAAACATGGCAAAAACATCATTGAAAATATATGCTGAGGTTGACAGTATCCAAGTCATGGAAGCTGTGACTCTGGTGTTACAAGAAATATAGCTAAGGAGTTACTTAGCTGATGACAGGGAAGTGTAACAGTGAGTAAATCAAACAGAATCCCCTTTTAAGCTTCCCCTCCTCCCCACCAATAACCTACTCAGGTGTAAAAATCCATAGGACAATTGTGTGGCGCCCCAGAGAAGAACTGGCTTAAAATTAAAAGTGTGGTGTGACTTTGTTATTTTCCTTCACTGTACATTCAGTGTCTCCTGAAACACATAGCTTTCCAATCCTCAGCTCCAGCTGTAGGCAAGAAAGAGTTTCACTGGGTGTGTTCATGGATGTTTGTGCTCTTAGCTGCCTGCCTACAGTAAATGAAGCTTATCTTCTCATTACCAAGTATGGTTTTGATACTAAGATTAAGACTATCCAGGTTCTAATCCAAGACTATAAAACAATAAAGCAGCAGTCCAAACTATTTGGATGAATACATTTTTCAAGTATTGAAATAGTTGTGGTAGGGATTACGGTCAGTCAGGCAAAGCAATTTCATGGGTCATTCTGTCTTGGAGGAAAAATATGCCTTGCAAGGCAAAATGAGAAATTGAATAAAACCATGAGAGTCACCTACGGTTGACTGTAATATGCCAAGAAAAGTCTTGGGCCTTATGCCCCCTTAATAATCTTTGTTTCTCTTTTGTGAGGGCTTTTTTTATGGTTTGCTCAATATTCACCTAAGCAGCCATTTGTCTAAAAGAAATTGTAAGCTGTCATGGAGTAGTTTGCTCTAATATAAAAGACTTTATGATATGGGGAACAGAACTTCATTTTATGATTTCTAACCCCTCTTCTGCAGTGCACAGGTCTTATCAGGATTTTAGCATGTATCTTGGGGATGTTAGAATGGATGAAATAAGGCTGTGGAGAAAGAACAATTACAGACTGCTGAAGAGGAGGAGAAAAATGTATGGTTTTGATATGCCATCCCTCCCCATGGACATAGATGGATTTCAGAGGAACTTGCAACACAAAGTATTTTCTTCAATATTCTGGGAGTGAAGCTGTTGACACAAAAAATATCATGCAAGCAAGCCAGTCTTTAATTAGTAAATTCTAGGAATAATGCAATTCCAAGGAAACTGAGAAATGTGTGAGACTGAAGGAGTAGAGAAAGCCCTTTTAGGAATTTTGATTGGATCTTAAAATTAAACACATTCCTACAACATTTCAGCAGATTCTGTTACATTTGGGAATTCAGTTCAGAATGAAAGCTTAAAAAGTCTCACTTGGCTTCAATCAGATCACAGATAGTAAGGGAAGCAATCCAAAAACAAGCATGGAAAACTAACACCCAGATATTTTTAAAGGCCTACAGATACTACCCACGGAATCCAAGCCTGAATTCTCAGAATCCCAAAATTAGTGAATCCAAAAATGCTCTTAGAATAATGAAGCAGAAGCTCAAGGGGATGTGGGATTAGCTAAGGTCTCAGGAAACAATTAAACCAGGTGGGAAAATCAACTGAAAGGGCGTACCCATGAAGAATAAAGGATTAGTTCAGCCAAGGAATACAAACAGCATTTAAACAGTTTTTCAAAAGAACAACAGCCTTACTTTTAAAAAAACACACTAATGCAATGAAAAATCTACTGTACAGCTACATGAACTATCGCAAGGGTGAATTAGCCCACTAAGAAAATACTGAACATTAGTTCTGCTTTTAAATTTGCCTAATTTCAGCTGCCAGCTGTTTGATCTTGTTCAGTCTTTCTTTGCCAGACTGTGGTTTCATTTATGTGGCTACATTAATAAAATCTATGAAACTAATAAAAATGCTTTTAAGTGTAAACATTATACTGTAAAATATAAAATATCTGAATTATCATTTTTATAAACTAAAGGCTCAAATGGAAGTAGAATAGTTTTTTTTAAAAAAATTTACTGCTTGCCTTTTGATAACCCTTTTAAAAAATTATTTTTCAATCTGCAGTTTTCAAAGGCACCTGAGGCATCTGGGAAGCTTTATCACAAGTGAATTGTTTCATTACACAACTGCTTGGTCAAATATTTTTCTAATTCTTTAAATTTGTATTTGTTGTATTTTTGTTTTAAGATTCATAATGTTTTTGATTTTTATCTTGGAATTCTTAAATTTAAAATGAGGGGTTTGAGATCAATTACTTTGAAACAGCTTGTGAACACATCTCCATTGCTTTACTGACGAAAAATTTCACTGGATAAAAATTTCATTCTTTGCCACTTGTTCCAGTGTATCATATATAATTATTTCTTTTTCATTTAGACTTTGTTTTCCTGGCAACTATTTATCAGAGAATTCTTAACATAACGTGCCAGCAACTTACGTAAACCCACAGCCAATAGGACTGCATATTTTTCATGTTAATTTGAATTTATCTTGCCATCTTGGAATACCATCCAGTATATTGGAAAACAAATATTGAATGACTTAACTTGGGATGTTCTCCAAATTACGGGTTTTTTCAGTGGAAATTCCCTGCAAGTTCTGTCTAACTTTTCACATGTTACAAAAATGATTAGAAGATTTTGCAGATGTTTAACATCTTGCATATTATCACATACATTAACAAGCATCTGATGTTGAGTCATGTCAGACCTATGTGGAAATAGAAAGCTGAAGACAGAATCTCTGTTTATTTGGAAGGGTATCTATCGTGTCCTGGTATAACAAAAAGTTTCTTTTCGTTTAGTCTTTCAGTTTCCAGAAGAAGGCACAAGAAAGCAGTCCTTTCAGAAGTTTATTTTGCAAAAGACCTGCTAAAACAGCTAATGGGATTTTTAGGTCAAAACTCAGGATTTAGGTATACAGGCTTCAGCACAGTGCCTGACAGGCATTGGTGCACAGAGGCAATATAGGGCAGCCATACAGTTTGACATAGTCACCAGCTACATTAGAGCTGTATGATATGCATTTTAAAATACTCCTGTAAGCAGTAACTGGGCCCCAAGCTTCCTTAGCTTCTGGTGAGGTGGCTGCCTGGCCCTCCCTGCTCAGGGGCACATTTTTTCCCCTCTAGGGACCCCCAGCCCCATAACACAAGAGTCAGCCTGGGATTCACTTGCCTGCCATAGGCATCTAATTTAGATGTGATTCACAAAACCAGGAATCTGCATTCCTTTTATGGCAAACAGAATAGGTGCCTTCAAGGATTTCTGAGCAGTGAAATGCCTAAAATAGACTAGGGAAGATGACGCACATTCTTGCCCTACTCCCTTGCTCCCACACATACTTATGTATGTATGCACACAGTGAATCCAAAAGATAAACTTTGCAGCATCTAAGCCTTTTCTTTGCAGTAAGCCATTTCCAGGCCCTAAGTTTTGATACATTAAACATGTGCAAAAACTGATCTCCAACAGTTTTAGTTATGTCTGTTAAAACCTAGTAGCCCTAGGACTGGAGTGAATGTTCCTCCTTTGCCACACATTAGTCATAAATGCTATGCAGCAAAATCCCGTCAGTTGTTTTTCAGTGTACCCCTGCTCCCAAAACTGATTCTGTATTTTATCCAAAACTTCTTTAAACTGAAAAGATTTCATCCCCCACAGGGAACACAAAGCAGATATGCTGGCATATGCATATACAGGAATAAATATCACTAACGCGATAAACTTTCAAATATATTACCTGAATCTGAAAGGGAGAGTAGGTGGTGTTAGGTTTGCTGATATTTCTTTTCAGATTGAGTTTCTACAGTCACCATGTCTTGACCATGTTTAACCTATGGGATCCAGGAGCACTTCCTAGCCTCAGAGTCTTAATGCGTGTCTGCCATGCTCCGGCGTGGAGTGAGAGGCACAGGCCAGCTCATTCCTCCTATACCACCAAGGTGGAGTAGATGTCGTCTATATCCACTGAAAGAAATTTAAGCATGCAGGCCAAAAGCAAGCTACTGGTGGGGCCCCTCCTCTGGAGATCTGAATATTGCCAGTGCCAGGCCATAGAAGGGGACTTGATTGAACAGGAAGCTGCAGCACCCCAAAAAATTCACAGATCTGCCAGTTATGGCAGTGGACAGGAACTTGTGAGTGCCCCATTCCTAAAAGTGTTCAGTGCCAGGCTGGATGTAGCTTGGAGCAATCTGCTCTAGTGAAAGGTTCCCTGCCCATTGCAGAGGGGTTGGAACTAGATGATGTTTGAGGACCCTTCCAACCCAAACCATCCTATGATTCTGTGACTCTAAGTGCAAACTTACAGACACCAGAAAGCCCTGTAATCTACTCCTGATGGATCTTGGCACAAGAGATGCTTGAGCTACTCAGACTGGGCTAGTTCTTGACACACCCTGAGAGAGAACTAGAAGCAGCCAAAAAAAAGCCACATAAGCGGATATTTAGTAAGCTGAAGGGAGGCAAGTTAGACTGTAATTTTGTACAACTGTTCTTGGCAGCCAAGTGTTCTCTTGAAGGTTGTCCATAGTTTCTGAAATATGTTTAATTTCTGTTTACTGCAATGGGTGCTGGAATATTGGGGAAGGATGTTAGTCCTGTCCCCTCGGATACCAGCACATGCAACATGGCAGAATGCAGAACAGGTGCTCCACTGACCCCATGAACTGGAATCTTCCATTACTGGGTGGTATTGCAACACTTTGAATCCCTCTATTGCTGCCTTGTTACTGTCAAGCAAGAATTCCACTTAGCTCCATATTTTGTCTCTGACCACATATTTTGTGTCCTGACCACATCCTCAGGGGGTGAATGTAACAAAAATGGCACCCAGATTTATCCTGCTATCTTTTACTGAGCAGCAGTTCAGAGGCTTAATGAGCTGTAGGTTGCAACTGGTCCAGCTCATCTCCATTATTTTTACTTTGGGTCTTGGCATGAATCTTAAGTTCCACAACCAATTCTGCACATTGTGAAAGTGGACTTCATTTCTTGTTTACTATTTTTCATATTTCTCTTAGAAAAGATGAAAAACAACTACTGTTGATGCAAAATGAGCAGCCTTGACACCAGATAGCCCCAACTACTCAGATTCTTGGCTTGAGGGTCTGAGAATAACAGGAATCTTTCCAGCGTAGCTTTACCTTAAGACTAAAGACAAAGGTATGCGGCACTACTAGAAGCCCACAGCCACAAAACCCTATTCAGCCCTTTAATAAAGAATGATTTAAAGAAAGGTCTCTAAAATGCACTTACTTATTTCACAATACTAGACTGCCTCCAGTGCATTTCCAGATGTCAAATTCCCTATACATTCACAATGCAGGAGCCAAACTCTTCAGCTTCTCTCCTTAATAGTTTCCACCGTGCACAGGGATGTGTGATTACAAAAATCTGTGGTGGCTTAACTGAATATGAAAGTAGAACGAAGATAAAATAACACAAATTATTAACCATTAATTCAAGGAAAATTTAGCATTGTGATGAATGATGCGTAATCACGGATGGGTTTAAGTCATTGCTGAAATAAAATGCCTGGGGTGCAGAGAGGAAAAATAAGGAGAGATGAAGAAAGATCTGCAATGCAGTGCCATTTAACTCAATTAATATACTCCCATTATCACAGTTAGTAAAAGTAAACGGCAGTTGGTTTTAAATATCTCATTTTTATATTGCCGATTTCACTACTTTCTACACTGCTGAAAACCTTGGCCCTCAGATGCATAGAATTACATCAACTTCTCAGTTGTCATGTTCTTTTCTCCCTTAAGCAGGCTTTAAAAATGGAAACTTGAAGCGAGCTCACTCTAAACTCCCATAAGCTGGGAGGCAAAAAAATCCACTGGTTGGTTGGTTGATTTTTTTTTTATGCCATGACTTTTAGAAAATCTCCTGAGTGTTTTTGTTTTCTGGGTTTAATTACGTAAGTCAGAAATACTGGAATACAGGTTGTGTCAATGATTGACAAAGCAGGAGTCAGATTAACAAGCAGTAGATTATTCATAACATATTTAGCTCTACATAATAAACAGAAATGTACATGGGGAATAAAATACCTGCAAGGAGATGATCAGAACAAGTACCTTACAAGATTCAGGAAGGCAGAAAGCAAGTGCTGCGGTGACATTACTCAGTCCTGCAATTCCAGTGCTAACTACAAGTAGGAAACAAGACACTCCTCCAGTGGAGCAGGCTTACTGAGAAGCTCTAGACAGCTGCTCTAACTCTTAGAGAGGTCGTCATCAAACTGCTGCTATTCTACAGCCTCCACATACCTGAGTCAAACTAAACACAGATATGGGACAATATCAGGCTCATCAGAACTGCACCTTTTAGGTTTAAATTCAGGCTCCTCTAAACCTATGTCATCCTTCCCTGAACTTCTTCCTTTCATGGCCCAGTTAAGTGTTCCTAACACACTGGTTATATCTGTTAAAAAACCTCAAAGAAACTTGGTGGCAATTCTTTCTAACGTAACAGAGTCTTGATTTACACTTCAAGCACTAGCCAGGACTGTATGTGAAATCACATTTATGGATTTGAACACCACAAACTAGGAAAAGGGAAATAAAATTCAGATGCAGCGATTTTATTTGACTGACTTCATTGTTATGATGATCCTGGCTACTGTAGTTATAAGTAATCCATAGTACCACAGGTTTGTAAGCACACTGTGTCTTCTAACCCTAAAGACTGATAAAATCTATTTGAAAAAAGATCTGTAAATACTGTGAAAGAGACATGCAAAAGTGTATGCCCTGTCCCCGCTGACACTGCATGGATGCAGAGCACCTCATTACTATCCCTTACTTGACTTGAAAGCCTCCATGGGAAAAGTGCTCAGAAAGATGTATACTCCAAAAGGCAGATGTTCTGGGGCTGTGAAAGTTAAGGGGCTGTGAAAGGCTTTCAATGGGATATCATCACTAATCCCAGTCTCTGTTCAAACAGCAAATTTATTGGCATACACACCTCACTGAGGATGACTTTATGGCATATTTTGCAGACGAGCACAGCCAAAGAGGTCACATTTTGAACCTGTAAATTACTCACACATTTTATATTTTAAATAAAACTGTAGATTTATTGTACAATAGTACAGCATGTGCCTTTTTAACCAAAAGCTCAGCATCACACAACACTTTAATCTTCCATTAAACATACACAGTCCTACAACACAGCTCAGCTCAACTAGGAAAGCGACATAATGAATTAATTTATTGAGAGTCCTGACTACGCTGTTCTTAAGGATGTTTACCTAGAGCAAGAACAGTGGCAGTGGTTCTGGTGTTGTAACATTTAATGATTTTAACCTGATCCCAACACAATAATAGCAAGCAGTCATCTAGAGCACAATGAAGAGATCACTTAAGGGACACCACTTAAGGGTTTAATCTCAAATGCATGAAATATAGACCAGAAGATCTCACACACGTAATACAGGTATGGATTAGAAATCTGTTATGAGATCACTTTGATATAATATCTGCACTAACTGTGCCACAGGAAGACTGGATGCATGACAGGCATTGTACCATGTAGTAGCGTCATTTAGATTGAAATTCTTAGGTTTGAAAGAGGCAGAGCAGGGTGATCTATACAAATATACAATTGACTCATTACATCAGTTTATTCTCCTGTAGCCATTTGCCCACATGTCATCAGTCTCTTACTAATTTTTATACCATTTGCTTTGACCTTACCTGGTTCAGTTAAAACCTGTCATTACTTCCAGACACAGCAAGTATCCTGTGTCACATCTTAGTATTTCAAATTGTCATAAGCACCCAAGCTGGTATGACCACGCATCCTTTATGCATGCTGTTGTGCACAGCTAGCCACAAGTTATTAAGACACATTTAGATAAGATTCTTTATTTGCCACTGGGGTTTCCCATCCCAATGGAGATTGAAGTTCATCACTGTATAATGACTTACAGTAACTAAAGTTCCCCATAAATTTGGAATTAAACATCTGCTACCCAAATGAACTGCAGGTTACATAGCAAACTCTTCATCAGAGAAAGTTTATGCCTTTTTATTATTGTTCAGTTTATCAATGTGTGTCAAATCTTAAGCCTGTTCCTTAAAAGGACCAAGTACTACTTTTATTAAAGAATTCAAAATTCTCAGAAAAATAGTATTTTCAATAAATTTTTAAATACTCAAAGAAGGTGAATTTGGATCCTGCACCTGAACATGTGACTTTTCACTTGCAGCAGGAGCGTGATAGTGCATTGTTGATTGGTTCTGAACCATACCGAATTCCTACAGCATCAGCTAAAATTATATGCTAATCAAAACACAGTGATACTAAAGAAACAGAGGAAGGAAGTCTATATCAAATATCTGATCTTGAATTAAAATAGACCAGCAGTAGTGTGTAAGCTTTCAAACAGATGAAATGCTTAGCTGCTATCAACTAGCATACTGGCAGTCATTTCAGAAGTATTATACCAAACTTGCACCTTACTACAGTCCATGTGTATTCTCCGACTCTGCAAATTTCACTCATCTTAGCCAAAATACTAAGGTATGTTAATTAAAGTATTAGAAGAAAAAGGGGGAGCAAGAAGGGTCTTTTTTTAATCAGTTGATTTTTGTATCATCTTCAACAATTTTGCAGAAATTTCACCACACTGAAAAAATTTTTGCTTATCTGTCTTGCTTTTAGTTTTAGGTAAGACTAGCCAGCTGAAGAAACAACATTGGAAACATCCATTCTTGACTTGCGAGACTAAATGCACAACCTCAGTAGACTTCCAATTCATTGTCTAAACTGTATTTTGGTAGCTTTCAGTGGACAAATTAATGTTTGGCTGATTATCTAGACACTGTGTTGAAAAGATAGTTGTCTAATCAAAACAGACATCATTGCTCTAAAATAAACACAAGCAGCATATTAACAAGATGCACAAGCTCCTCTTTGCCCACTCAGAATTTTTAATTTGCTTAATAAGTAAGGACAAATAATTAAAACCAGATCTTTGAATATTATCAACTGTTTAAAGAACAAAACTCTATTTTCTGAACTCATTCTATGCCATCTCTAATAAAAGAGTTTACGCAGATTCCTTCTGCTTACTAAAATGAAGTCAGCTTATGTTTCTTACGTATTTAAATAGCCCCAACACCAGAGACATACAAAATGTTATACCGAATTTTAATCCTTGTAAAATGTTATTACACCACACACTGTTATTATAAATCTTTTCAATAACATCCATTATAGAACTCAGTAAAGAGCACTGTCTACTACTATGCACTGTCAAATATTTCTGGCAGTATCAGTAATTGACTACAGCATATTTCTTTTTTAAAATCAAGAGCTAAACTACATATTCTGAACTTGTAAATAATACACAACAGATTGTACTCTCATATAGGCTGAATATTCATCCATTTTTTTCTGATTTGTATATGAGTAAATCTTCTATAATAATATGAAAGAAAATTAATAACTTATTTATCTACCTAGGAAGCTAGTAGTTATTTGTAATCATATTAATCAAAAGATGACTGAAAAATTCAAAGTTAATTATTGTGAAGTGCACAAAATCTAGAATATAGGGAGTTTCCACAGTACATTATAGTAAGTCAACATATAATAGATTAAAAGCTGTAAAGCCAAAATCCTCATTTAAAAATTTAGTGTTTCTGACATCATCTTCCACCATTCCATCAACTCTTCTTTCTCCTCTTCTTTTCTTTCAGACAATGACTCCAGTTCAAAATCAACCTGAGTAAGAGAAACAATGTCAGTAAGACTTGTAGAAACAAGAGTAGTGTAGGCTTTTAAGAGTCATTTATTGAAAGAAGCTGTTTAACACAGACATGGGGCTTAGGGAGGTACCTTCTCTTTTAGGCTAAGTTTATTTCAAAGTTTCTCAAGGCTGATTTAAATACATGCAATACTAGCATATCAATACAATAACTTATCTAAAAATATACACAGGTGAGCAAAATTTCCAAAAGAACCAGACTTCTGTCAAGCCTTCGACTTGTATAAAAAGTTGAAAAATGTATAGGTCAATGAAATTAAAACTTAACAATAGCCAGCCATATAAGTCATACAGCATAAGAAGTACCATCAGGTTATTGTTAACACCTAGCAATGCGGATCCCAAGCATACCAAAACACATATTCAATTTCATGTTATCAAAAATATCCAGGAAGCTTTTCCTAACACATGGCTCATTAATTTAGATATGATGTGCTATTGTATTTGGTAAGAAACAGAGGGTGAATTAAAAATGCTTCTGAAATCTTAGATAAAGTCTAAGTCTTATTCACCACACGTACTAGGTATCTGCACAAAGAGATGCACCGTTATCTTTCTGCACAGAGCTGAACACTGATTTTAACCTAAGAAGGCAGTCATTTGACAATTTAGACTAAAAGTGTCATGTCTCAATCCAAACCTCAACATCTCTTACTTTTCACGTTGCACTATTTAGAGAAATTCTGTAATCTTCTATCTGATCACACATCAACCAATAAAAGGTAAAGTATCTCAGTACTACCCCTCTCTGTGTCTTTTCATTATAAATACTGGTTTAAAAAAAGATTACTGCCAGTGGCTGGTGCATCAAATGCTAGAAGAGTAGATTTCCAGGCTTTCTAAATTAGCATATTCTTGCACATCATGAAAAAATCCACTCCTGCTTACATGCATACCATGAGGAAAAAAAAGAGACTTTTTAAATATATAATGGATGATAAACCAACACACGTGAGCACTTACCACAACCGCAGGGCTGAAGGGCACAGCCACTTTTTTAGTTATTGCTAGATAGCCTGGTGCTGAGGCTGTTAGTTTGTAATTTCCAGGGACAAGCAATCTCCAATAATCACCATCCTTGGCTTTAGGGGAGAAGAAGAAAAGAATCCAAATAAATACGTATGAAACTTATTATACAGCTAAGAAGAAGGGATCATATGTCAGCCCTTTCCTTTTGTCTATCTGAAAGGATTCTTCTGTAAGAGCTGTGCAAATATATCATTACAGATTTTCTTCTTTTCAGGTAACAAAAAAACACTGATTTAAACTTTGAAGTTGTGCTGTAGATTCCATGAAAGATTTTGCCTGCTGAGACTAAAGATTCTCCATCACACTGAAAAAAAGGACCATATGGGACATTACTTTAGAAGTACCCCTTAGGCAACATAAAGGCCCTGTTAAGTGCCTGAGTTTCAGTTTGCAGTCTGATATGGATTTTTAATGTTCCTCAGTATACCGAAAGTTCAAGTGTAAATGCATTTTATTTTCATCAAATTTAAATAAATGGGACCACCTTTCTCACATTTCAGAAAAAGCTATAAACCATAATTTCCTAGAATATTCCATGTGTATCAGCCTTGAAGTACCATTATCTACATGTTTCAGTATCCAGGCATTGTCTAGGGCTTTTTGCTTTGGCTCAGTTAAACAAAGAAATGGAAGTCTGATCCACTCAGATCAAAGGGAGGCTCCTACCCCACTCTTACTGCAGATCATCTTTTTCAGTCACAGAATCAAAACACATCACCCTCTTCTCTAGAAATGACCCCTATCCCATTTTCACAAAGACTCAGATCTTCCCCGCACCAGCAGTATGCAATTACCTAATTTGTCACAGATTAATACTCTGAATTTGTCTATTTCCAGAAAACATTGCAAGGCTGTTCTAAAGTTCAGTTAGCAGGGCCATTTAAAAGACTTGGCCATGCTTTTTCTGCCAGTCCCTTAAATGCTTTTTTACCACATCTGCAGCTACAGTACACAAAGGGAAATATTACTTAAATGTCTGCAATTCGCATGGTCAAAAAACGTCAGTAGTCAGTCCAGTTGTTCCCAGATTTTTCTCTTCATAAAACAGAAGGGAAAAAAGTCCTCTGTAGAACTATGATAATGATCTGTTCTAATTCCTGGCACTTGAACAAAGCTAAATTTCAACTCATGAACAAAGAAGCAGTGGAAAAGAAAAGCCAAAAAATATTTATCCTTCATTTTGACTGTGCCAAAATTCAAGTACTTGTTTTCCTCACTGTTTTGACAATACATGACTTTAAGGCTTATACACAGACAATGATGTGAAAAGATTCATGATTAGATGCATTTTGCACCAAGGAAGCATGAGCTTCTCTCTCATATGCCTCACTCTCTCCTACCTCAAAATACCTCTTTGCACAGCTTATTTCCTTCTTATTATGCCTGAAAATTTATTTCCAAGCTCTATACATTTTGCCTTTTTATTTATAGTGAATGAAGATGACTAAAGTTTTCAGAGACTCTTCTCCTCCTTGGCAGAAGTGCTGCCCTGTTCAGAGGTCATGTGCAAACACAAATTGGAGCCACCTGATGATTTCACCAGTCCAGTTTCATAGTATCCTGCATTCTGTAACAGTACAGTGAGACATATAATTGAGAAAATGACCATAATTTAAGCTCATGCATAAAGCAATGACATTCTTATTGTTTTTCTAGTTAGTATCTTGTGCAAATAAAAAAATGTCATTCAGGATGGGACATCATAGGTCTACAGAGAAGACTCAAAGTTGGCACTGTGTGAGCTACCTTTGAACTTATTCCTAGAATAAAGCATAACATTATTGAAGAGGTGACACATAATTTTCTGTGAACACTAACGAACACAATAATTTAATCTTTTGGAACAGACTTTGTGACAAAAAGGATGGTCAGATAATTGTAAACAGCAGAAAGAATTTACCTTTACAGAAGGAAGTTATGTAAATTGAAAATCTGTCAAGAATTTACATATCAAAAGGCATGATTGCACTGTAAATAATATAACATTTTTGGACTACAGTTTAGCCTTCAAACTCAAAACAGCACTGCTGACAGGACTTCAAATCCTAGCAGAGTTGTGAAACACTATTTGCATCACAAATCAGAAGACAGTCTAAGCAAGAGCTCCCAGAACCAGCTCACACCAGAGATCCGTAAAGTCACAGGAACTTTGAGAGCAAAATACAAGTAAAAGAGGCATGAAATCCTGCAGACAACAAGCTTCTTGAGGCACAGCATGCTTTCCTGGCTTCAAAATCTTTCTCCCTTAAAGCTTCAATTAAAAAGATGTGGAAATGGCTTCAGGTTGCTAAGCAGAGGAGAAGCAATATATCTCAATACTTCTTGTTTTGCTAAGGTGTCACACTCACCTGAAGTAATGTCATGGCTTATCCCTTCCACAGAAATTGTAGCATTTGCTATTGGATTGCCCTGAAGATCTTTAACAAACCCCTTCACTCCTCGATGAATCTAAAATAAATAAGGTCAGCAACACATGGTAAATAATTGGAAAATTCTTAAGAAATATGTCATTTTTGTCAATAGAATATCTACTGATACATCTAACAAAGCATGTTATAGACTCCAGTCTACATGCTGACAACTATCAATGAGAAATACTAAACATCATAATGAAACAAAGAATGAAGAGGAAAAATAATTCAGCAGGTGGTTATAGTAATTTATCTGTGCAATATAAGCAATTCTTAGAAACAGGCAGCAAATCATAATATATGTGAAGACTGACTTGAAAGCCTTTGTTGTATTGGGGATTAATGAATGCACTGAAAAGCTCTGAAACACTGAATTTAGAGCTAATAATGCCCATAACTGCCTAAAAGTGAAGTGAATGAGGTCACTTGGACTTTGCTGGACAATCCTTCTGTGAGATGCCCGAGCTCTCTATTGTGCACCCAAAACATCCAGGTCTTTGAGCGCGGACCACACAGAGTCACAACACTCTCCACGTGGCCTGTGAGAGAAAGGCAATGGTGGGTTCCTTCTTGCCTCTTAGGCAACATGCTCCAGGCAACAGCCCCGGCAGTACCTAATCTGTCTGTTCCCAGCCTACATGAAACTAAAGAAATGATGTGACCACAGTGTGTGATCCTGCCAGTATACCTTCAACATGGTCTGAAAGCAGACTGAGCTCCTCGGGGGCAAGAAACTCAGGATCAACTGCTTTTTCATGGCCTAAAATAAGGAACTCTCAGTGCTGAGGATAAGGGGATATTGGGAACCTGTGTATAGATGCATCTCATCAGGAGCCTGGAAATTAAGTGGCGACGTACTGTGGGGTCCAGGTTTCTCCCTGATTCTGTGATATTTGAAAAGACTTGTGGATCACAAATTTTATTTTGAGATACTGATGTTCCCCTTTATGAACCTATAGGTTGTATTCAGCTGCTATAGTTTAGTTCAGATTCCTCTAATTTACACTACAGAAGAACCCTGATGCAGATCAGCTTAGAAAAGCAAAAAGTACATATTTGCACTGTCCTCAGCAATCACAAGGGAGCTGGAGCATAGAACTGGACTTCTTACTCTGCAACAAGATAAAAACCAATGCCAAATAGACAAAGTAAACTTCAAGGACAAAGCCAGCAGCTCCACAGGAGCAAAGGAAGTTGGCAAAATAGTATCCTACATGAATAATTTTGAAAATGCAGCAATAACATAGTTTTCCACAAGTCAGAGAAAATTAACCTATGGGCAAAGGAGCTGAACAATTTGGATGGATCCCACAATCAGTGGGTAAAAACCTGCAGGACAGGTGCAGCTGTTTCCTCAGCCCACATATAACTTAACAGAACAGTGTAAGTCAAGCATTTCAAATATTTCAGATTTCTGACTAACTAAAGCATTTCTGCACAAATAAGTTCTTAAAGAAATGAATGTATTAATTGATCAGCTCCCCTAACAAAGTGTGTTTCTGAGTTCACAATCTCAGGAGTGCAGCCATCAATGATATCAGATATATTTGTAATCATTAACTATAATATTCAAGTTTCAGAAATTCGATACTCCCACATTGCTTGGAACCATCATTTCAGTACAAACTGATACAGGCATGAAATGATTCAAAAGAATACCTACAAAAAACCCACAAAAACAACCAACAAAAATAGCAACAAAGAAAACCCCCAAATACACACAAAGATCTATTTCATGAGTCTTAACTTCTAATAACCCATTAGCACAAGATTATACAAAATCATGACAGCACTTTACACTTCTGCCAGATGTGGTGTAATTTTTAATGGAATCATTGCGCTGACAGTTCTATACTGAATAGCAGCAGCTCGTGCAATCAGAGAGCAGCAAAATATCTACAAACCCAGGATTAGAGATGTCCCATGACATTACGCTGAACTGTCAGGCAGCTACAGTCCAATCCAGCTGCCTAGATTCCCCGTACATTCACAGGCTGATCCACCCCACATCTGCATGCACACTTCAATATTTGCAGAGAGCAGTCCATCCCTCTCAGTAAACACACTGCTGCTGGGGGAGTGAATTATAGACTCTGGAAACGTGTATGTCTTTTCATTGAGGAACCTAACATAAATGATTTTAATTAAATGTCTGCAACAACTTAAGTAAGGTGAGATGAATTCCATACTATAATGTCTTCCTTCTTTTCCCCTCTTCTTCCACTTATTTAGAAATATCACACAAGATTTACCACCTTAGAGACAGACAAGAATTATGGAGCAATGTCTGCACTAATATGGAATTTTGAATTAGATGTTTGCACAGCACAAAGTTCAGAAGTTTTATGTACAATAACTAGAATTTTGCCATCTTCTATTGTGTTACCTGCTCAATGTAATTTATAAGGGAGTCCTTGTTGTCCTCCCAGTAGCCCTTCAGAGTTTCTTCAGGTGGGAATTTTTCACAACTAAGTTCCACTGTGATTTCAAAGCAGTTGCTGCTGAGGTAATTGAAATCCTGCATTCCTTCAATGAATGGAGAGAAAAGAGAGTTAGTGATGCATTTTGCATTATTCTGAAGTAAATAGAGGGGGACACATGAGATGCTGGGACTATTAAGAAAAGAACAGCTATAAATACAATTGGTGCAGTTCCAGCTAATCTGCTTAGTTTTGAATTCAGAAGCTTTAAATCAGAGAAACTAATAGGACATTTAATACTAAAATTTTCTTCCAGGGCAAGTTTAGAAAAGATTTGGCACATGGCATGTATACTCTTACTTGATGCGGCACCTGGCCTATATACTTCTACCTCCCACATATTTGGATAGCTGACATATCAATTACATTTTTTTTATTTTGGGAACAGAAAATTATTTCGGATTATAGCTAAAATATTTCTACATAAAAAAAAAAGAAGAGGAAGAACAATCACTTTGTAAGCCAAAAAGAATGACAATTATAAAGGAAATGGGACATTGAAAAAGAGATGGGTCAAAAGATGGGTTTGGGTTTTTTTTTTCTGAAAATACAGTGTTTCAAGTTATTAATATTTTATATGAAAAACACCTGTTTGTCATGTTTTTGCATAGATTCCAAATATTTTACACACACAAAAAATCCTATAAAATTTATTTTCATGGAATTTTTTTTCACAGAGAGGGGTATTTCCTACCCACTCAATGCCTCTGCAAAATCAGTACTGGATAGCTTTGAAGAGAGAAGAGAAACATCATTATTAATGCAACTTTAATCATAGAAATTTAAAAATATAAGAAGTATGATAGCATCATCACTAGAAATCATCACTAGCTTCTTTTACCTTTCTGAGCCTTTCCTCTTATTATATGGATATATTGGCTATTTTATCAAATTGGTCAATCAATAACCAAAGAGGTTTCCAGTTCTGTAACTGGGTCAACCAGCTGAAGAGGGACTGTGGCCAACCCCAGGAGGGTTATAAATATATTCTTTGCAGAAGGTGATGCAGAACTATCACTTGCCTTCACAGTCTATCTAGTTAGCAGAGTCAGTGGATTCTCAAATGGAGGACTGAAAAGAAAATGGCTAGCAAGCATTTTGACCATCTCCACAGAAGTCACTGAGGGATTTAAAAGTGCTTCTAAGAGAGCTAATTCATTCAGCCCCATATTCTCCCATGCAAGCTTCATTTGAGCCCTAATGCAGTCCCTTTACTGAAGCACTGGTGTTGTTCAAGGTCCGTAACTGACCATAGAGCTGATGTCATATCCAAAAGAGAACCCTGAGGGCAGCAAACAGAGTCAGGTGGGATATCCCCCGCACATTAGGGTGAAGAGCCTATTTTCTGTCAACCAGGCAACAAGACTCCTAACTACTAATAAGCACAGGAACTTTTCAGATTGCTAGAAGAATATTTTTATAACTAAATCATTTTAGAAAAATGAAGACACTGAAGGCAAAGGTGTTTCTGGAAAGGATGGCTGTGATGTTCTAACTGGCAGGACACTAGATGGACCATTCAGCAGTACACAGCAAGAGAGCAGTGGAGTCATGAGTTAAATCCTGACAGCAGTGCTGACATCTGTTCTAGACACTACATAATGCTTCTTCTCTTAATTTTTGTATTTCTTTTGAAAGAAAGAATGCATGAAGAGGAGAACTGGAAGACAAAGGGCATGATGTATTTTTACTGTGGTGCCAACAACACTTGACCATTACTGTTCCAATTCTCAGGAAATTTCTCCCTCCCCCAAAGTATTATTCAGGGATGCCCTAATTCCTCAGGAACAGAATAAAGAAGTAATATATTTTCCATTTTTGTACAAAATGTCCATATCTATAGTTTGTCTCCCAGCTCCTGGCCCGATCCAATGTGTATGTGCTGCTCCTGAAAAAATTCAGCTTCATTGAACTGCAGGTGAGACAGAGAATGGGGTGAAGCTGGCCTAGATTTAAACTGTGGCCTACTACATATGCAATCTGGAGTGCATTGGGCTGTGAACTCTTTACCTTCCCATTCAGTACGGTGATGAGGTGCAATATCCAAGAAATCAGTAAGTTTCAAAAGATTTATTCAACTTTGCTGCCACTGGTCAAGTCCTCCAAGTGCCCTATTTCTTCCTGTTATGTACATGGCATGTATTACATGCATGCACATCACCGCACTCCCAAAGCCCCTCATTTTAACAAAGTATAGCACTAACTTTCTTACACTTTAACAGCAACCACTCTCTGAAGTTCAGAAAGGCTTAGATACCTCAGATATAACTGAGATTTAGCAGTGAATGCCCTTCATTGCTGACCATGAGTAGAACTTTTCATTGAAACTGAGAACGCAGTTCTCTGTTGCACTGCTCCAGTATCCTGAAGGACTGTAGTGTCTCTATGTTAGTGCTTTTTGATTTTTCAATTTTATAGACGATAGAAATTATTGTAGATCTAATGTACTAGTAAAATAACTTCAGTAGCTTAACGTTTATACACACTAACCCCATCCTATATCAACCCCTTAGAATTCCATTAGCTGTTTAGTCTTTATTTCAAGGTAGAATTGCAGAGAAGTGCCATGAAGCCTGTACCACAAGATAAAGACAGAGGCAGAAGGACCTCCAAATCTGAAGCTTTGGAAGGCCTCCAAAGGTCCTCCAAGGACCTGATGTGCTGTGAAAATGACGATGACAATGAAGGAAGGGTCCTGAGGCCCCAGACCCAATTCCTAACGGGGTGTGCCGAGGGCGGAACGGGGCAGGACTGGGGGAAATAACAGAATGGGATTGGATGGACACTATTATAAAATCTTGTAATGCGGGCCTAAAGGGGGGATCATTCCTGTGTAAATGTATTCCTGGAGCCTGTTTGGCTCATTAAAGCTCCTGCTCACTTATCTGATCTCCTACTGAAGTTATCAGTTTTTTTCCTCACTCCTTTAGGCAACAATACACAAGCTTAGGATATGGAAAAAAATTAATTTCTTCAGGTTTAAAAAAAGGAACAATGCCAAGCTTCACAAAGGAAGTGGAGTGCAGGGTGTGTGTCTGGCATCCAGACATCAGCAGTATTTCAAACTGATTTACAAGCTACAGCACTAAGATAGTGCAGCTCCTGCGCATAGAAAAGACAGTACTGTTTAGCTGGACAGGAGGAACTTGAGCCTTGTGCATAATGGGGAGAACATGTGCCTCCTACAACTGTTGTACGAAATCCTAAAAAAACCCTAACACTGCTTCCAAAAGCGGCAATTCAAGTAAGGAATTAGTTGAGTGCCAAGAGTGATTTGAGAGTATCTGAAAATAAAAAAATAATTAAAAAAAAAGACATTTGAACAATAGCCTAATAATGTGGCAATAACAGTAAGCTGCTTTGTAAAGCTATTTTTGTAATGACACAAATCTGATTAGACTCAGGTGACTCTGTAAGGACAGAACAAGCAGAACAGGCATGTGGCTAGGTAGTAATCCATTACTGTCTGTTCTTCTCATTTATAGTTCCTAACAGATACTCCACATTAAAAAACCATTAGGGATATTGAAAAGTTATGCACTCAACAGCTAAGGAAATGCCAAAGTTAAAGCTGTTTGTGCAAATTTAATTTGGTTTTCTTGTGCATAAGTGAAATCATTAATTAAATGCTGATAGAGAGAAGACAAGCGTTAAAAACAGCATGGGTTTTACGTACAAACTTTTTTCTCCCCAGAGTCTGATGGCTTAAAGAACCTTTTCTGAACACGGAAGAATGACCTCTTTGCTTGCTGTCTCTGAAAAACCTACAAAGATCAACTAATTACAGATGATAACTACTACGAATGTAATAGACATTACAGTCTCAGATTTAGCACAAAGATGTGGTGGTGGGGACCTATTTTCTCTGTGCCCCTTCTCTAGAGTAGAAAGTAACTATTAAACAGGTAATGGTGAGAAAAATCTCACAGTGAAGTGTATTAAGAGACAAAAGCAAATGTCAAATATTCCTGTACATCATCCGCTCTCTCCACTCCAAAAGCCCAAAGTCTGAAAGAAGAATTGCCACATTGTGTGAGGTTGGTGAGGAACTCTTGAGATGGGACAAAAGGGAAAGGCAGAATATGAATGCAATGGAGGGTTCACCCTTACTTCCAGTTTGAGACAAAGACCATTATCAGATGTTTCTTCTGTCAGCCATCCAGCCTTTCTACTGAAAGAGGCCAGGTACTCAGAAAAATATGCAAAAGCAACCCACAGTCACAAGAGAGAGTCAATCACATATTGTCCCTGAATATCCAAGAGCCAGGGAAGACTGCTGCCAGCCCACGAAGCAGTGCTGTCTTTTACAGAAGATACAAATTCCTGTGGGTGAATGATATGGACAAAGAATATATACTGCACAACTAGGGGCACTATAATAAGCTCTATAGGGCAACAATACCTGTAGTAATTCATCAGAATGAAAAATCATCCTTTCCTAGGTCAGAGTTCTTGCTTTGCTGAGGAACTGTCAAAGGCAGCATCTAGGAGTTGATTTGGAATAGAGATAAAAAATGGGCAGGGGTGGGTACCGATGCTGTGTTTCGTGGAGAAAGGAATGTGTGGCTTTAGTAGAGCAATGGGAAAAGAAGGGAAAAGGAGAAACCGGGGGCACAAGCAGAGAAATGCCACCTTAGCCTGGTAGCAGCAGATAGCACAGAGACAAGGTTTTCAGAGGTTCTCTCAATAATTCCTAATCCTGGTAAGGATATACAGTGGAATACTTTTCCAAAAGCAACACAGACGGCTTTTCAACAGCTTATGCAGCTGCTAAGTTTGAATACATTACCATATGGATAGCAAAAGATCATTGATACAATCAACAACCTAATTGCCACAGTGTGATTTCCAGACAGAGCTTTTCAGATGAAAGTTTCCAAGAAAACTTTCTCTTGAACTGAGCAATGTTTACCTATTTTCCTTAACACTACACATAGAAAGAACAGAACTGTTTTCACTTAATTATATTTATTTTTTTTAAGTCAGCAAAATCTACCATGGAGGTTTTGTTCAAAAGTCACAGCTTGCCAGCTGATTTCTGCACTATGAGGGGAAAAAAACCCAACAAAACACAACAGATTCATGCTGTATGGTCCAAAGTATATTGCCATCTCTCCATTTTTTATTAGTTGCAACATATTAGGTTCATAGATCATGCTTAGAACTAGGATTCCTGCCTACTAACACTTGTACAAATACATGAGAAAAAAAAAGGAATTTGCAGTCTAGCTTAAAATAAGATCCAAAAAGTTTTTCCCATGAAAAAATGTGTCTTTGGCATGTGAAGTTTAGTCAGAATCAAGGCATTTCATCAAAACAATGGAAAAAATTGCTTTTCACAGCATTTTCCTAAGGAAAAAGAAGCTAAATATGTCCATGTTTTTAGAGTTAGTATTTCATTAAGATAATTTTTGAACTGAATTGAAACAAATTTTAGCTATTAAACTTCTCAATATTTTGTTTATATTTTTTCCAACTTTTGTAAACTTTGTTTTGTCAGGGGGCTCACTTCAAAGTCTGTGGAAACCCTCAGAAAAAGGGAAATTTTTGTTTTTAGTTACATTCAGAAATGCCAATATTTTACTTCACACGCAGTCCCTGGTACCTAGTACCACTGGTACCACAGGAAAGATCCTACCCCTGTGAAGATTGGGAATAATAGTTCTAAGAATAATCTCTAAGAAACAGCTCTAAGAAAAATCTCTGGTGATTGCTGGCTGTGTGAGCAGTCACTGTTCTGTTTCTAATTTCTTCATGTGAGCTTAATTATTTTTTTTCTTCTAATAACCCCTTTACTGTGAGAGAAGCAGAATTACGCTGCCACTTAGTCTGTCTAATGCTTTCAGAGACTCCTACTCACTTCAGGTAAAAATTTAAAATTAATTCAGAGACTGTGATTGAATATTAAGAGTCAAGCAAACAATAAAAATGTCATGTGTGCTCAAAGTTATCTGGTATAAATCAACAAAGCCAAAGCACAGACAAATCACTCCAACATAAGCTCAGAATCTCCAGCTCAGTTTTCACTCCAAGTTTAGCAGAGGTAGAAAACTCAAATATCCCTACACCGGTCTGCTGCAGTTTACAAAGAAAATGACATATCCAAATTCTTAGAAAGGAATGAAATGTCTCATTTGAGGCTACTCTTCTAGAGTGCTCCTGAAAAACTAGTCTGGACATACTCATAGGAGCATTACAGTTCCTCTTAGCAGAGAAGACTCTACCAAAGTCTAGGGGAACAGCACCTGGGCAGAATTAGGCACTAATTGAGCCACAAAATATGGAGGCACAAGTATCTTCATGGCTGGTTTTGTTCCCATCAAAATCAAAGGCCAAACTCTCATTTTCTATAACACTGTAAAACCAGGCCTCCTCACTTCCTTCAGGCTTGAATGCCTTTGTTGTGGATGGTTAAATGAACCCTTGGTAGCCTGTTCTCACCAGGGTTCGTCAGGGGATTTTTTTACTCTTTTCTTTAAAAAAACCAAACTAAACATTAAGTTCTCATGATAACAGAGCAATCACTCGCCCACTGCGGAACTATTAGATTTGCCATGACCTGAACCCTGACTGAAGAAACACTCTAGAAAAAGCAATAAGAAGGAATATTTTAATAGGCACCACAGTGACCTTTATGAGATTTTACAGATGTACTGTGGCGAGGGATCAGCCTCTGATTCAGCCTTAACCAGGCCAAAAGTTGTGGATAACATAACTCAAGCTCAAAATAACCCATGACCCAGAACCTGCATGTGGTGGGGCTCACCTCCCGGGACGCTGTACCATGCACCACCATTAGTTGTTCCATCCACAAAGCTGCTGTCATCATCATTTTTACGACAAGGTGGTCTGTTTGGATCAGACATAGCGGGATTAAAAGAAGAATAACTGCGAGCCAGGCTCTGAAAAATAGCATCATCGGGGCAGGAGCTGTATTCGTGAGCACTGCCTAGGGAGGAAAAGAAGTCCAGGAAGAAGGATTGTTAAAAGGACCGTCACACCAACTGGGCTCACAACCTAGATTACCAGCACTGCATAGCAGGACTGTGCCTGCAAATCCTATGGACACAGGTAAGTGTCCTACAGCACCACAAGCTAATATAGCATTATTTTAATAACATTAACATTACCCCATTACTTCATCAATTCTTTGTACCAAGTTGTCCTATTATTAAAGTGATTAATCATATAAGTCTTAATATTTATGAAAATGCTAATTTAAAATTGCACCAGAAAACCTAAGCTATTCTAGGCTTTAGATATTTTTAGAAGAACACACAGAACAAAGAGACGGTGTGTTTCTAAAGAGTTTTATACTCTGATATTAAAAGGATTTGCAATTAAACTGCAAGAAAGTTGACTGAAAGAAGAGAATCACAAACTTCATGAAACTTCAGTCATATGCTCATCCCCTAGTAGCAGGAAAAACAAACTAATATTGTTGTATACTATATGAAAACATCTCTGCCAGAATGTGATCCTTTTTATAAGACTGTGTAAGTGGCAACAATGATAGTTGTTTCTCCTAGCACACTACTGCTTTCAGAAATTCATTTTTTACACGTGCAAGAAGCCTTAGCCTAGACACATCTTCCTTACTTCATTTAACAGGGTACAAACAGCCCCAGCAAATTTAAGAGCTAAGTTGGGGGACTATGATTCCCTCAGGTATCATTTTTTTTTTCATGTAAATCTATGAAACAAACTATCATATTCAAAACTAGAAAACATGGTCATACAGTGACCAGTTTTAAATGTGATGAATACGATAAAATAAATCACTACAATGCAATGATATAATGTTTACAAAGTGGCCCTTAGCTAGCAGTAAAATAACTATAGAATGAAATTTCTACCTCCTACTATTTCATGTTAACTTCTATTTACATACCACTCCGAGTCTCATCATAAGGATAGTTTGCAACGAGGTCTCCTCCATGAAGATTGGCAGAGAGCACAAAGGGAATATCCATAATCCAGTGAATGACACCTTTGGTTTCAGGAGCAAGCTACAAATAGCATTACCAGCAGTTACAAATTGATAATTGAATGTAGAAACATTCAATTAAATACAATAGGCTTAATTTTTATGACATACATTACGCAAGACAGTTAAATGAACTGCAACTTTATTTTGGCTTCAGAGAAAACTAAGTCAGTCCTTTACGTTAGATTTATAATTATATTAAGTAGACTAATATAAGTCTAAAACTGATGTTAATTAGCTGAGAATGAGACCACAAATAACAATCTCAATATTTTACTTCTTCCAATTATGGATAAAAAAAAAGCCTACCAAATTTGAAAGCAAGGAAAATAAACTAATTAAAAATAAATGCTGTTAAGGATGCAGCCTATTCTCTGCAAGGAAAGTAAAAATACTTTATTAATAATTTGATTTTGAGCACAGAATATATCTATTAAGGCCACAGTCCTATGGGACTGCAGTCACAACACTGCATTTTCTAGAACCTCCTCTGGGGTGTAAATATAAGAAGATAAAAATCCCTCCAGATATATTGCTATATATTGAAGGCCAACAAAAGGATGTGTTATATGTGAGAATAGCTATCTAGCCAGCAATGTAATTAAGTGCAATACACAAATGAATTTCTGGCAATGGTAAAAACACAATATTTGCAAAAATAGCTTCAAATTAAGGGAGAAGGCTATACACAAAAAAAAACCCCAACATCTTTTGAGTGAGGAATTGTCTAAGGAGCAAGCAATATGGAGCAAAAGGGTTTACTACAGCAAGCCATTTTGAGGAAAAAATCAAGAAGCATCAGATGGATAAATTATTTAACAAAATTAACAATATATTCAGAAGAACCTGAATCATAAAGACCATCTCTTACAGGTCACCATGTGTTTGCTTGCATAAAAGGGAGAAGATGGGCATGTAAGTGACCCAATAATCAGTCCCTACTTACCTTGGGATTCTGATCCACAGCTTTTTTCATGTTTTTCAGAAGATGGTTATTTGGGCCACCTTCTTTCTCATTAATGTACACTATTCTATCGAGATCGGGAAAATTGCGGTTTAGATCTATACCTTGGGCATTACTTCGACCAACAAACCAGTCTTTAAGTTCACCAGGCTGAATGAGGAAAGGGAACAGAAAGAAAAGGAAGATGAGTAGATTCAGGAGACTACATTTCATCGAGCTTTATACGTATATCTTTCATACGTGCTTGAGAATGAGAAGGGATCATGTACAAACTTCTGCGGCACCAAGAGCTGAGTTACCCCTATTCTTTCCTAGAGCTTTGTGGGAACAAACCCAAATCTATTTCATTGAGACTCTTGCAGGAGAGGATTCTTCTCATAGTGGCACACTTTGACTAAGGATGGGTAAAATTAACAGCAGTATCAGATTTTTCAGTGACAGCCATGTCTTCCCCCAAAACTTGGCTTTTCCCCATTGCCTCCTGCCTGGGTCTGTGAGTTACAAACCTCATTTTAGCAAGACTCAGAGCAGCTGTAGATTTATTCACCAGCCATGAGGAATGTTCACACTTGTTTAAAAGTTCCTTTAAATGGCTTCAGGGTAAAGACAGACCCTAATCTTGAAAATTTTACTTTTAGGGTCTGTCAGCTTTATTTACTGAAATGGTAGCACTGAACAAAGATGTGATGAGAACTTTTGCAAAATCTTTCTTTAAGCTGATTCTCTAAATTAAGTTTTGGGTTTCATTAAGGAAGTGGCTTCATAATGCATAGTTTTCCCTAGTTTGTCTCTGTAAACTTTCAGTACTCTTTAAAGTAGGCTTAGTTTGTTTACCGGTTTTAATCTTGGGGTATACTGAATCTACTGTCACACACTGTGTACAGGATCGAGATACTTCTAAATTAGAATAACAGCATCACTTGAGCAATATATATAATATTTATAATAAAATTTGGCAATTTAAATAATATTTAACTTGTAAGGCAGCCATAAAAAAGCAGGTGTACTTTGGCTACAGAGCAAAAGTTTCAAATAATATTACAGAATCTACAGAGAAAGAGATTTCAAAGTAGTAAACGCTGCACCAATTTGAGGACAGCTTCTGCTTCACTGCCACGAGAGGGAGACGTTTGACCAAATATAGTTTCAGAGAGGTTGGTGTGTTTTCTTAAAGACTTCACGATAATCGGTTAAAGATCTTTATAAAGTTTGGGTTATTTAATAATAAATTAATAGTTACATGACAATCTTCCACATTTACATCTTAATTTAAAGATTAATATACCTCGTAAACAAAAGAATTCTTATTTTTGTTTAGCATATAATATATACACCAGAATCTGTACAACAGGGTCCCTATTTGGCTTCTATTTTCTTGTTACACATTAATGTATTACATGTTTCTTGGCTGAGTCATCACCCTAAAATGCATATTATCCTGACTAAGAGCTTAATTAAAATACTTCATGTACAAAACTTAGAATCAGTTATTCATATTAAAAAGATGACTCACAAAGTTTGTTGTCTTGGGATCAAGTTCTAATGAACATGAATAATCCCTGTAAGTGCATTTACATGAGAATATTCTTAAAGAAAACATCAACTTTCCCTTTTCTAACACTTCTGAAACATCATATATCACTAGATGTTACATGTTCAGGAAGCAGTTTGGTCAGTGAACTTAGATGAAAGAATATGCATGAAACATAAACATATTCTAAAATACAGTAAACTCACAAGAGAGAAGGCTATTTGTTGTAAAATCAAGCATAAAATCCTCCCTGTTAAACATAACAAGCCTACTGTACTATTAGGAAATACTTCAGTTTTGTTCTTCCATTCAACATTCACTATCCAGAGTTCATGCATCTGTAAAACTTGTAGTCCAAGTGTCATTATGATTCTAAGGCTGATAGACATTGGTAACTATTCCTAAACACATAGCCTTACAAACCTGGGATGCTGCCTTCTCAAAGCCATCTGGGTTCAAAGATGGCATGATATGGATACGTGTGCTATGAATCAAGTTGATAATGGTATCATTTCCTTTCTGGTATTCATTACACAAGTACTGAGCCAAGAAGATGAGTAATTCTCTTCCAACTGCTTCGTTCCCATGCATATTCCCAACATATTTAAATTCTGGTTCTCCTGTAAGAAAAAGGAAGAACATGTCTTAGAACAATATATAAAAATCACCCATGGACTGGATCACACAATACACCTGAGATGTGGGCATGTCTATTACTACAACTGGGCACAATACTCCCAGGAAGCAAACCTCCTTCAAAAAAGTAGATTTAGGGTTCATTCTAAACTCTGGCTTAAAAAAATGTTCATTTATATTCAGCTGTTTGCCAAAGTCAGAGAGAGACCAGCAGAAGACAACATGTGTCAAAATAAAAGCTAAGCACTGAAATTAACATTACTACTGTTGAGATATAATGCAGTTGACGCCTCAATACTACAAAACTGTGTCTTGATTAGGCAGTTTTTAAATATATAAACTGACACTAAAAGAGCTTCTTATCTTTAATGAGCCTTCCAATAATAGGTTAAGCTTATGGCAATACACAAGCATTAAACTGCAATTTTTTCATGAAAACATTGACAGTGAACAGCTCTTGGATCACAGTGATCCAAAAAATCTTACTCAGCAGATGTTTTGGATATTCAACTAAGACTTTATGAAACAAGTGCAATAAACTAATTCATAAAACTAATCATTCTCACTTAACATTCCAATAAATAGAATTAAATATATGCTTAAATAGCCTATATATATATATAAATCCATATTGAATATTTATGTGTATATTTAATGAAAATATATATTGTATCATCATACAGTACACATATTCAATGTGTAATATGTATTCAATATATATTCTCTCTATAATAAAACCATCCAATATTCCCAATTGCTCATTAGTCTCATTCTCATAACCATGGACGTTAAACCCACACAAGATATGTCTTATAGAAGGGTGAAGGATCTATCTTTCCAAAGAGTACATTTTGGGCCTTAATTCCAGAGAGGTTTTAGTGTACATGTAAATGACTGAATGACATTAAAAGAAGCATCCTGAAACTAAAATGAGAAATACTCTATTTTCTGGGCTGAAGTCCCTTTTTCCATATCACTTCCTTTTAAAATGAAGTTCTGTTGTGCTTTAATCAAACATTCAGCTGTTTATAGGCTCTGAATAGTCTTCAATCACACTTTGTGATAGCCTTTAGCACTATTAAAGGGGCAAATTCAAGTCAGAGAGTGTTACACAAACAAGACCTAAGTAATTGCTAATCAAGCATGCAGCCATATCTACTTACGACTCTTCAGTCTGTGCTTGTTAACCTTAATCCAGTGATAAGATGCTAGCACAGTGCTATTAATAATGTGACTTCCTTTCCTTCCAGCTAAATTGGTTTTGTACATACACATTCATCCCTGAAATTCTTTGCTAGACAGGTTAAAAAGTTTTCTAGTTTCAGTGAAACAATTTCATTTTATCTGATGGACACAATGCTGTTGCTTTGACTAAAACCCTCCATTTCCTCTTTTGGCACTGAGATCCTATTTATGGTTTCTTCCTATCTCTTAATACCAGGGAATGCAAGAGGTTTAATCATCAAGAGTAATCAGACCATGCAATCAACCTGATCCCATGAAAACAGATGGAAGACTATATAATAAAATGTGCAGCACTGCACATCACATATACTCAAAATACACATTCATATATATATTGGCATTTTACTTATGGGGAAAATGCTTCACAAGCTAACAAGCAAAATTGTTACTAACATAAATACAAACATGGTTGCATTTTGCACTTGTGCTTTTCCCTAGGACATCACTAAGGATGCCTAAAAGAATTTTTTCTGATTCCCAGACCTGTGCATTAATCACCCACCTTTCTCACTCACTTGAATTTTACAGGCCTGGTTGAAATGAATAAAGAGAAACATATGTTTCCCATACAGTATTACTTTGCCTCCTCCCCAAAGAACCGTTAACAGCGTTAGAAGGGTTCATGAAAAGTCACACAGGGTCTATAGCAAGCCAAGAGTACAGCCTCATTACAGCATATCTTCAGTGGTAATGACCCATCCCCAATGAGTAAGGAGGTCAGAAAGAGGTAACAAGTCACTGGAAATATGGAAAGTGTTTCCTATGAAAAGTGATTGAAGACAACAACTTTATTTTCATTAGGAAGACTAATAAGGGACAGTCAAATATTCCAATCATTATGGCATAGAGGACTTGATCAGGAAAACTTCCCTGTACCACAAGAGAGCGATTTTCAGTGAAAGAGAACAATGAAAATTTTTAGAGTGATAAAGGAAAATTACATTACTCAAAACGCAAAGTGTGAAATCAGTATTCAAAGAATCTTCTTGAAAGTGAGGGGTCAGCAAAGCTCCAAGTTTCCAAACTCCAAGCAAACTAGCCGTTCAAGAAACAATCTAAAAGCAAATGCAAATGCAATGCTGAATAATAGCCCTGCTTCAAAACATAAGTTTTGTGTTTATATTTTTAGCTCCCTTGGGCATTTTCTTGCCTCTGTCGCTGAAGGAAAGAAACCCCTCTCCTATCAATCTTCTCTCTGCAGAGAACAATGCTACCTGGACCACACCTGTGGGATCTCTTCTCTGCCAGCCCCCAGCCCTGCCCATTTTCTTAATTCTAGGCACCACAATCGAAGAAATACTGGGTTTCTGTTCAATATGGGTAAGTACTGAATTTCATGCTGTATTCAACAATCTGAGGAAAACTCAATCATTTCAACAGTCTAACTTATATCTAACAGAACAATGGGAAAAATGAGTCTCACTTCCAAATTTTGCAGCTGCTCCATGGAAAACAAATTTTTACTATTTATTTCAGCAAAAACAAATTAATGCTACGAGCTAACTGAGACGGGGGAATTAGCAGTCCATTCATTAATCTTTCATACCCATCATGAGCAAACAAAGTCAGGGAGTTCATTCTAGAAAAGGAGACAATGGTGCCAAAGTCATTAGTTATCATCACAGTGCTCCAAAAAAGATGAGGGAGCTTCCACAGGTTACTATCTGCTGATACATTTTTGCAGCTAATGAAGCTCTTAATTTGCTTTTGCATTTCTGCCTGCCTTGTTAGAGTAAAAACTGCAACTCAGGATGGGCCAACTTTTTTTTTTTCTTTTTTTTCTTGGTGAGTATCTTCTACCTTAATTCTTTCTTAATCCTCTCTTTCTCTAGGGCAATGCAGTCCAAACTGGAGGGCAGGCTGGTGAGGCAAACAGAAAAATGCCTAGCACTCTGTTGGATGGGTTATGCAATCTCAGTTGCCTGAGTTTTAGTGAATGACTCTGGAATGCAATTAGCATTCCAGGCCCACTATTCCACCCAAAGGAACCAGCTCTTCTTCCTCCTCCACTGCATGGGCTAACACAGATACCTCAAACGCCAAGGATGGTAGCAATCAGGTCATTCAGCCTTAACACTTTCTGGTTTCCCTGGTCTATACTATATATAGAATATAACCTGCCACACCATTTCTACAAGTTTCAGCCTCCTTTGGAAAATAGCCCAGCCCATGGAGAAAACAGCCTCTGGGTCACCTGTTGCCAGCACGCTACTTAGCTAGAAGAAGAGCTGCTCTTCCCATTAATCCTTCATGAGCCACTTAATGCAGACCTTAATCACCCTTCATAAGGTTCTGTAACTGCAACTGCCTCACAGATTTTTTTTTTATTTAAAAAACTGAAAATCAGTTTTATGAAGAACTTTTAAATAGTTGCTTCAAACTAGTAGAAAAACTTCCGTTCTACTGCAGAACCAGAGTTAGCTCTAGGGAAGAAGTTTGAAGAAAGATAACTGGCTTTTCTTATTTGTTTGACCCTCCCCCAAAAAATGTAGAATTGTTTTGATGAATTCTCATGGTCCAAGATATAATAAACACAAAGGAAGTTTTCCATTGAATGAATATTTAAAATTTTTCTTTTATGAATTTTATTAATTTTCTGATGGTATATCTTGACAAACAATAATCTCTCATTCACAATAGCAGAAGTATGTCTTGCAAACAATGTGTGATGTTATACATGCTTACACCTCATTTCAGCTCGGATACAGAGGTTTGTGATAATGAATCAATGACTAGGTACGCACGTAAGAAATGAAATGCAGCAATCAAGTTTATAAATATCTTAGTATCTCCAGTGAAACCTGAGCCATCACATCATTATGGCTTTTAGAAAGCTTTTACATCCCTCTTAGATTGACTGTGTGGTACATTACAACCTGATAAACGATTGAGGAAAAAAAGTGGTTTAAAATGTCATGCTTTTCTGGTGTCTGACAAACATTGTGAATGTCACCATTCGCTTCTGCAGTTACTGTCAGTAAAGGTCTTCCACAGTTTCCTAGGAACAGCATGTACATCATTAATGCTAGACAGGTCATCCAATTACTGTGACTAACCACTGCCATTTTCAGGTCAGGCTGTATTTGTACAGTAAAGAGTACCTTTTCTAAAATGTAGGGAAAAAGTTTAGCACCTTCTAATTATATATACCATAAGTCAAAGCAATGTCATGCCACTAGTCATGATCTGATGTCAAGCAGTTAGCCTCAATGTACAGTATTTTACTCATGGAAGCGCAAGCCATATGGGACAAAAATAATTAACTACTGGGAAATTTAGGTGGTTAATAAACTGTTTTGCAAACCAGCCTCGAATGTCCTTAAAAATGGAGTCCTTCTGCTTTACTGTATTTCTTATGGAAAAGCCAGCAACATTCCTGAAATAACAGATTTCGTGTTTCTGATTACTTACAGTTGGTTGTCATTTTTAATATGGCAACCAGGAAACCCCTCATGTAGATAAATGGCATAAAAAAATCTCAGAGCTCCCACTGGCAAGAAGTTCATTCATTAAATGTTATAGAAGACTTTCTTATGCTCCACATTTTTATTAATATTTTAAAGAGAAAGAAATTCTCTTGAGATCAACTACATGGAAAACCATGGATTATAAAACGTGTTTCTCCTCTGAATGTGAAAAAATTAAGAAAGGAAAAGAAAATACATGAGAATGTGAGATAGGAAAGTGAACTAATAGAAAAATTAGATTTTCAGCATACTATAAACTAAATGACCCTGCTTCAAAATCTTCACAGTTTGTGGGAAAGTGGCAGTGAAAGACAGAGCTGCAACGTAGTATTAGTTCCTAAATCATTATACAGGCCTTATATGATTTTAGGACAACATTTACTAAGGCGGTAGCATTGGTCTAACCTTGCTGAAAGAGAAACTACTAGAAGTTTCACAAGTGGCTTCCATGAAAGCAGAAACAAGTCAACACTGAAGGCCTTTGAAAAACCTGGTATTTCACTTTCTTGCCATTAACTGCTAGAAAATACACTGAAAAGAAAATTGGGGATCTTTTGGCAACCTCTTGCTTAAAAAAAATGCATGTATTTTTAACAGCTATGATTCAAGAGCAGTTTCAAGCTCTTTCTGTAAATTTTCATAATTATTTGAACACTACTACTTAAAGTTAACAATGAATTCTATACAAAACATTAAGCTTGGAGTGAAAGCTCACAAACAGCAGCTGTTTCTGCTGGCCTTGACATGTACAAATTAAGATGCAATCTCCATTCTACTGCGTACAAAACCTGTAAGCTGGGCTTCAAACTAGGATCTTACGTGTCTTTGCATTGGAAATTAAATTCTCCAGACAGATTACCTCATGTCCAAGATAGCTATTTCCACCAGAAAGGTTCTGCATGACTCAGTGTTTTCTCCAGGTTTCCAACAGCCCACTCTCACCCCAGCAGCTACAGGACTTGGCATAGCCTCCCACAAGAAGTGGGCAAAGCATCTGCTTAGCTCCTGCAGTCCCCACCTACGGCTCTTTGCTGGAACATCTCTCTGATCTTTCCACAACATGCTGTGCTTACACAGAAGTGTTGCACAGTGTAGCACTGCACCCAGCATTTTGGGAAAAGCCCACCTGCTTTACCACAGAGTACGATGACTTTTGCCTACTAGATTGGTGTTCCCGTGAACAAACTGATGGTTCTATCCAATATAGATGGTGATGAATCTTTAAATCATAACAAATCCCTTGTAAAGCAGAACAAGTTTACTTATTTAATCAAAACCTTTTAACTTAATATGAAATACTGAAATGTGATATGCACAAAACCCTGGTTTTGTGTAAATGTGTTAAAAAGTCCTCTCTGAAGTTCAAAGCAGATTTTATAAATCATCAGAATTTTAGAAGCAACAAATAACAATCTGTATATACAACTGGGTTAACCAAATTAGTTTTACAACAAGTGGCATTTTTCATGTCCTAGGAAAACGGAATAGGATTTTGCATTTACGGAGTTTGTTACAGTGTTACAGCAGCAAGTATTGCTAGCTCAGTGTTGATGAGGTTCCTAAGAAACCAAACATGAAATTGGTTTTCACCCTTACCAATCTGTGAACCACCCTTACCAGCCTGTGTCAGAGAGAGGGTTTTTTTACCTGCCAGTTTTTGGTCTCACTGCTTGAGAAAAAAACAGACCAAAATGTACCACAGGGTTCTTTGTAAATGACACTGGCAGTGCAGAGATGTCATGAGTCGCTTCTCTGTGTCCACTGTGATGACGGCTGTGGGATGTTACAGATTCAATTCATCTTTTCCACTGTGCTCAGTATGAGAGGCGGATTTTCTAACAGTGTAACCAACTGAATTTTCATTTCAAGGGCACTCACTGTATCCTTCAAATTTTAACTGGCAGATAGAGAGCAAAGTTGTTTTTTTTTCAGTCCATCAATTAATCATCAAAATAGTACCAATTAAGAGAAAGTTGATACATAATTCAGACATGTATTTATGATGGTTCCTTATCAAGTTCACTTAACAAGCTTTCTCCCTTCAGTAAACTCTAGAATCAGCTTTTTCACTTCAACTATGAAGGTAGTTGCCAGCCACCAGAGCACTTCAAAAGGACTGAGCCCGACTATCTCATTCCTTTTACATGCAACAAATATACAGGAAATTTCAAAGCTAACTCGTTCAAACACCTGCTATCAGCAGGAGACACATTTGGGCTCTGCTTTTCCTCATCCCCATTTCATGAAGAAAAAAAATAAAAATCAGAAAAAAAAAAATCTAGATTCCAAACTCTAAAATCAAAGAAATGGGCAGAAATGCTGGACAAATAAGATGAAGAAACAAAAGTAAGCTCTCCCTTATTACTGGAAACAACAAGGAAAAAGTCAATGACAACATGTAAATAATTCTTTTCCAGTTAGTTATACAGGCCAATTTAAATATTGCTGTGTGAATTTAGATTAGATGAGGAAAAAATTCTTTACTGTGAGGGTGGTGAAGCACTGGAATAGGCTGGCCAGAGAAGCTGGGGATGTCCCATCCCTGGAAGTGTTCAAGACCAGGTTGGATAGCGTTTCAGCAACCTAATCTAGAGTGTAAGGGGTCCCTGACCAAATCGGTGGAGGCTGGAACTAGATGATCTTTAAGGTCCCTTCAAATACAAACCATTCTGTGATTCCCTCTGCCAAACAGGTGGCCAAAAGCACAGACACAAGCTTGCATGGCTGCAATTTCCAGGCTGGAAATGGTGGGCGCTGTGATTTCCCCAGCAGTGCCCAGAGCAGAAAGCAAATCTGAAAAGGGCCGAGGGAGTAAAGTCAGGCCAAGGGCTTCTCCTTGCATCAAGCCCCAGAACTCACTATGGAGCCATGTTTCTGGAGAAATGCAAGTTTGGGCAGTGTTTGGGGCTGCACTGCCCAGGGCCCTGGGCTGTACTGGCTTCTGCAAGGGAACCACACTCATGGAGTTCATCTTCACCCAGCAAAACTCTGCATTGTTTTCTCTATAGAGGAGAGCTATTTCTAACTGAAAAGTATTACGATTTCTGTCACGAGGACATTCTGGGTCCTTGGGAAATATACTTTCTGTGGTTAAGGATCTAGGAATAACTAGTAGTAAGACTCCAGACTTCCCCCCCCGCCCTTGATTTCCAGGAGCCTTTCTGAGGCACTGCAGTAGCACTTGTTACTCCAACAAGGCTACTCATACTGGATGTTTCTTCTTTATTGGTAACTGGAACATTCTTTTATTCCACTCCTGTTTTGTCACAATCTGACACTGTGTGAAGAAACCTGTGGGCTGCAGATCTGTGATTCACACAGATTAAACTGAAGTGCATTGGTCATTGCTAAGAGATGGAAAGGGATGAAATCTCCGCATGAAAGTACATCTATAATGAGTCCATGGTGTAGACAGCATGTTAGAGAATAAAAGTTCATTTTGCACGGGCATATTTATTCAGCTTCCCTTGCTTAGATGAGCTGTACTATTTATTCATCTTAGCTTCTGTGATTATTGGCCATGAAGTTTACAGGAAGTGCTATAAAATGGCCTTTTTTAAAAAAATGACAGTAAGAAAAAAAGGAAAACTGCAAAAGCTAATTATGCAGTTAATTTGCTCCCTTGTGGAAAAAAAAATGAAATATTGTGATGACTAAGAGAGGATACCATTTATGTCAGAAAGCAAACAATTTATGTCAATATTCTCAGAAACAAAAAAATACCCAGCTAACTTCTTATATTCCTAAAAATTATCTTACTATCACCCTCTTGGTACAAATTATGTTTAACAACAGAGTCCTGGATGATGAGGGATGATGATTTTTGGTTGGATTTGTTTGTTTGTTTTCCCTGAAAAAAATACAGGTGCATTGCAGGCTTAAAAACCTAGCAAACTCTGTGAAACCCTGATGAAAAATGTCTTACTGAAATCTGTTCTTCTGCTGCACTTCAATTCCAGCCTGATTTTAGCAGCTAATGCTCTTTCAGGTCTCTCAAGTGCATTTTAGGTATGAATGCTATGTGATAACCAGTAGTAAATCTCAACTGTACTTGAGATAGCAATAGTTAAATCATATCAGTATGAAGCAGAAGAAAATAAAGGTTAACTGCGTAGAGAGTGATCAAGATTGGTAGAGCAATACTATGTATCCAAACACTGCAACATTGGCTTCAGAATTTTTCAATGGTACGTAAAATTTTAAATAAAAATTGCTATTGTACCTTAATCACTTATTTATAGTCAGTTTAGGTAGAAATGCAGACCTGGATGCCAGGAGGAAGTCTATCTCTTCACACTCACATATGTTTGAAATATAGATACCCTTTAGAAATTGCTCCTCCTACCATCACAATAAAAATACACATTAAAAAGAAAAGAAAAAAAAAAAGAAAGGTGACTATTACTCCTAGCAAGACAGTACATGGAGAGGAAGTTAAACTGGTGTAGAGGCTAATAAAATCAGGCTTCATGCGTAAGAGGAAGAAGTGAATCATATAACAGCTTGCTGATTCAAGAATAATGATGGAGATAACTTAACCAGGCAAATCTTTTGTCTCAATAGCAGACGGGAGTGGATCCAGAAGGCTTTCAAAAGATGTTTTGCCTTTAAACAGGGAAACTCCAGACAAAAAATCCCATATGGACACTGACCCTGACAGTGCAAACCACAGCACAGTTGTATTAGCTGGAAGACACAGAACAGCCTTCATAAGACAGAAATAAATGGTTAACAAAAAAATATTTAATGGCTTTTAGGTCTGCTCAAAGGCACACATCCTAGTGTCCTAAAAACAGACAGATTTTTTTCCTCATAAAGGGAACAAACACAGTACTTGACATCATCTCAGCTTTCCTCAAACCTTCCACTAGGTTTTCCCTCCAAAGGGTAGGAAGACACTTCTGCATTTCAAAAAAGAAGTTGTGCATATGGTCTCAGTTAAGAATAACAGAAATTGCAATCCTGACCTTGAACAGCACCTGTAAGTGCAGAAAGTCAACAAGCAGCTGAGCAACTTCGTATTTTATAATGAGCTCTATGTACAGGAATATAGCTTTGTGCAATTTGGTATAAAATGAACCTACCCAGACTTTATTCTAAGTGCAAGCAGAAAGGCTAGTTCTAAGAAACAAGGCACGTTCCTCACAGAAAGGCAAATAATAGCCATGTTATACCACTACACCCATTATGCTTCCAATATGTCAAGCATATTAATGGACAATACCAGCAGGGTCAGAAACCAAGGATTAATTCCTAGCACTGTCTAATTACTGTTTCCTCTGAGCAATACAAAAAGCTACAGCAAGTCCCTCTCATTTCGTGGTCCCTCTCATCTCACTTGAAACTTTCTTTCTCTTTTATGTTACGAGCAGTATATCAGACAAGCTCTTTTCTGACAATGCAGGAGAAAATTTTATGTTAATGAAAGTGCACATTTTATCCAAGGACAAATTTCTTCACTAATAAAAGTCTAAAGGACTCTTGTTACTGCAATCAGCAGTATCTGGCATCAGTCCGAGCATTTTCACCATGATTTCTGTGCAGTCATTTATAATTTTTAGTAAGTGTAATAAAACACTAGGAGCTGAAATATTTTGCCACATTTGTGTAGCTCAGACCAATATTAAACCACTGAAATCAGGAGTAAACCCACGTCCTACCTTCCAGATTTATTTTATTTTATTTCAATTTTATGCAGGTGTAGAAGGCTGGCAAGGTACAATGGAGAGGTATAATAAAGTCTGGCACTTCTTTAAAAGCTAGATTCATATATTTTGTACTTCTATTTATTCAAACTATCCTGAAATTCATGAAATACTTTTCTTATACATGAAGAACTATCATTCTTCATAGCTGGAGACTCCATGAAGTAGCTAACTAGCCAGTCCACAGAAGAGAATATAATACGGCCAAAAAAAATCTCCTGAGAAACCCTACAGCAATATTTTCACTTGGTGCTTCAAGGCATTTGGGAGCATTTTGAGAAGAAAAACTTCTCTAATGAAGAAAAAAGAAAACATAGGAAATGATAACGCAAATCAAATAGGAAGATGAGGTGGTTGGTGCCAATACACACATCTGTCAAGCTCTTAATTCAAGGACAGTAATCCAACAAGCAAGAGTAATGACTAGTGTGGATGCAAAATCTTTTCTATCAGTACACAAGCTCTTCTCTGTCACTGAATGTGGACATGCAAATCTTATTGGAAGACATAAACATCCCTCATTGAGAGTCTCAGGCACCAAGGAGGTCAACCCCAGGTCATGAAAATTATTTACATGTTTCTTTTTTGGTAATGTCTATTTAGATCTAAAGCACACTTCTAATTTTAACTAAAGAAATTGCATTTGCAGATACTCAAAATCACATGAAAAGACAGATTTGGCACAGTTCACAAACAAAATCAAAACCACATGACTCCAAAGGAGAGAGAAAAACTGAACCTTTTGGGAAGTGACCCAGTCTTCCCTGTCTTTATTAACCCTAGTACACGTTATGAGTCTGTAGTTCCTTCTTATTTAATCAAACAATCTGAAAGAAATGGCTTTTTATGAAATTATTATCTTTTTGAAAAAAAAAACCAACCAAAATTAAGCTGCTTGGATTGTTTCATAATGTATTAGATATCAGTCTTTGACGCATTTTTTACTTTTTTTTTTTTTAATATGTCCTTAACTTTTCCTTTCATCCTGGTTTTAGCTTTTATGATCACAGTGTCACGACTGCCAAAAAGCATGTTTCAGTATATTTTTCCAGCAGTCTGCTAAATCATAAAGAAAAAAGAAATAGTTACAAAATGTAATTAATCTAAAAAATTGTGTTTGTATTTTAGGAACATGGAAATGGGAAGGCAAAGGGGCTGAAGGTTACCACATTGTTCATTAAAAACTGCACCTAATAAAAGGCAGCAAATTTGGGAAAGAGTAGTCAGAGCATAAAACTTGCCAAGACATGCTACTAACCCAGCAGAAAAGAACTATACTTTTCTCCCCAAACAACCAGTGATGTTTGACCAGGTAGGGCTGCTCTTTTAACCATAAAGGCTTCTGTATGTATACAATAGAGACATTTTCCCTTTTAACCTCACTAGTAGCAAAGCTACCATTAAAATTGCATTTAGAGCTCAGTTTTATCTTATTTTCCCTTTACGTATGACTTGAACCATTAAACATGTACTTACCTTCAGCATATTAGCATCAGAGGGGTTAGTCTGAAACATCAAGTCAAGTATATGCTCAGATTAAGGCATTACAGACTCAAGCAAAAGCTTTTTACCTATTGATAATTAATCTGAGGATAAAAAAATATAGGCCCTATTAAGACTTTTTTTTTCCCAAAAAATATTTTCTTTGCACTTGTGTAAGCCAGAAAAATTAATACATCATGTTAAAATTCTCCAGGTGGCTCATTTTCCCTGAGGACTACTCTTTAAACCAGGTATGAACTAAGAGATTTAAAAAAGCCTGACAACTCCATCCTGCAATGTGAAATTTAGAATCCTGACACTATTTGAAAAGCTACCCGAAAAAGTGCATATAAAGTATTGGTGCTCGGGGCATGGTTGTAGTGAGGTGTTGGTGCTGGGCAGACTCCCACCTCATAACCAACCCTAGAAAAGGGCATCAAGTTAGTACAACATTAAGTCTTTTATCTCTTATTTTGCTTAAAAAGGAAGACAGAAAGTAAAATTACATCTATATTATGCTACTCCTATGCTAAGACACATATTTCAAACTCTTTAATGTTAGAGTATTACACTTTTCTTACAGCAGCCCTTAGCAATAAGGTTATGCTAGGGACAAATGCGCTCCAGGATCTCAGGATAGGCTTTATGTCCCCCACTGGACATCGTAGTCCAGTGGAGGACTGTAATCCCAGAAAAGTGACAAACTCAAAATCAAGGTTTGCTCACAAAATATTTCACATTGGGAACAATGCTGTTATCACATCTTACAGTATTCAGAAGGCCCCACTAGATCTAAATAATCAACTCAACGTGTCAATGGAAGCAGGATATGAGGGCAAACTTAAATCTTTTGTGGCAAGAATAAAAAAAAATGCAAGAGATAAGTTCAGGAACCATAAGAATTTCCTGACTAGGAACAGCTCCCAGACTTCCATTGAGATGTTCTGTCACGGCTGCATAACTTACAAACTATCAAGCTAAAACATAACACTGTGTAATGTAGGAAAACCGACTTTATCAGGCTTTCTGAGCTATGTACTATACACGCCTGCTATGAGCATTTCATGCTTTGGCTTACAGCTCTTTCAATCAGGCAAAAATAGTTTGACCATGATGTTTTCTCCCAGTAAAAAAAAGGCTCCCATTTTAGATTGCTTGTCAATGGTGAGTGGCTTGGGTCCTATACAGAAGTATAAAAAAATCTGTGTAGTTTACCGTACTGACTCCTAAACAATGGGCATTAAAAACCAAAAAGAAAACAAATAAAAAACACCACCAAAAAACCCAAGACATCAGTCAGAGCTGACAGATCCTCCTGCCCAACATGTACACAAGTACGATTACAAGGGACAGTCGCAGTGCAAAAAGCCGTTGTAGGATCTTAACCATGGTTTATTCTAAGCTGCCACTGCAGCAGTGCAAGACTTCCCATAGAAGTATTACTACTGTTACCGTGAAGCCTGTAACAGCCCCCATGGCAGGACAGTCTGCCACCACTGAACAAAGACTGTACCTGCTCTCAGAGCATTTGCGATCTAAGCCAAAGAAGAAAAGATAATGGAAGCATATGGTAAGCACAGGGCAGGCAGTGATCTTACCACAGATCTCATTAACCCTTTTTCCTCCCTTAACTTTCAAAACTGGTGTGACCAAAGTAAATATTAAGAAGAGATCTGCGGAAAGATATCAATCATTTCCTCTGACACTGTTGTGGAGAAGTTGTTTGCTACCAAAGCTGTCACAAGAGCAAGTGTAAGGAAGATGGTTTGAAAATTTGCTCAGTGGACAACAGAAGTAATCATTAATGGCTCAGAAGTACAGATTAATATTTTAACTAACCTTATAATGAGGTTTCAACATTTACTAATATTTTGTCTGTCAATGTTTCAGCAGTAATAAAATTGACTAACAATCCTAAATGATGCTGCAAGACTTTGGACTAAAAGAAACATTCAAAATAGGCAGCATAAGCAACATTCAGATCAAGTAGACAACTGAATATGAGTATATTTTCTCTTCAGGAACAGTTCAGTGTGAAAAAACAGACAGGCTAGTGCAAGAAAAACAAGACTGAACCAAATGAAAATTAGTTCACTGCAGGGTTATTATAAAAGCAGAGGAAAAAAACCCCCACATAGCACTTCTTATTACACTGTAGTTTTTTCCTGAGCATATTGCTAATATGGTTCCACTAAAAAAAAAAATAAAATGAAGACTCTCATAACGTTTTTGAAAGTCTGGTCAACTGCACTGCGGAGCTCTTTCTTCATGGATTTTTCGCTACAGAAATATCCTAACAGATGTGATTTCACATCAATGCACATGATGCCTTAAGGAGGGCACAGTAAAAATTCCAGGCAGTCAGTTAGGAGATAAGATAAATAAATAAAAGTTTTAATTGAGCCAACACCGGCTCACAGGAATACACATGAGAATTCTCCCTTCTACAATTAAGTTACAGGTTTTTATAATAGTATCTATCCAATCTCATTTTGCTATTTCTCTCAGTCCTGCCCCCAAACCACCCTCTCCACGCCCCCTCAGGAATTGGGTCTGGGGTATCAGGACCCTTTCTTCATCTTTGTTGTCTTCTTCACAGCACGTCAGGTTCTTGGAGGCCTTCCAAAGCTTCAGATTTGGAGGTCCTTCTGTCCCTGTCTTTATCTTGTGGTTCAGGCTTCATGGTGTTTTTCTGCAATTCTACCTTGAAATACAGACTAAACAGCTTTAAGGAATTCTAAGGGTTGTTAGGATAGGGGTCATGGTGTATAAACATTCAGCTACTAAAGTTACATTACTAATACATTAGATCTACAATAATTTCTAATATCTATAAAATTAAAAGAATCAAAAAATCAAAAACCAAAAAGACCCTGCGGCATCACACATGAGAGAAAGCAGGATGACGTCTGATGTTCAATGTTTGCTTATCGCTGGGCTTTGTAGATACATATTTTTAGTTAAATGAAGGAAGGAAATGTGCTATCTTATGGTTTTATTTTAGGATTGCTGAATTGGGATTACACTGACACAAATCCACTTACAAAGGAAAACACAAGTTTTGTGAAACACAGTGTGTCACACCTAGTGAATATGACATTTTTCAGGCAAATGAAACAAAACTGGAGAAGAGACTGCAGTTTCATCATGTCCTTCATGTGTAGGTTCATTTCAATTGCTATTATTTTCTATTTATTTTTATTTAGAATATTCTAAATCTCAACATACAAGAATGAAAGACAGCTATTTTTTTAATCAGTTAAGTGAAGAAGCCAGAGAAGCTGACAAGGTCTACAAGGAAATTTTGTATTCTTCTCCTGCCAGAAGATTTTACTTTAAAGAATCCTTACAGATTTATCTGTTTATTTCTAAATAACCAACTCCTGCTGCCCTTTGTAGATTAATCCCTGGTCTGATGATCCTTCCAGTAAACTTTTCTTTACCACTGTCACCACTATAACTATTCCTTGCACTGAGTTACTTGATACTCATGTCAGTTGATGTAGGTTTCTCACTGTCATTTTCTTTTGCTTCTTCTTTAATTTATAATCTGCAAAACATCTTCCAGTTCTACACAAGCACCCTGTCTTGAGGATAAAACAGGAGACACAAGAGCATGCAAGAGATGTCTGCACTGCCTTTCACAGCTCAGCTCCAGACCTGAAGCAAGGTTTCAGGATGAGGCTCGCTAAGCCAGGAATGGCCATGCTGCTTGAAGGGGCACACTATACAGTATATATACTATATAGTGCCTGAATTAGCTGTTATGCCCCAGAAGAGTCTCACAAAGGTGACAATCACAAACAGGTGACATTTTGCATCTGGGCAACATGGTACCAGCAGAAAAACACACCTGCAAAAAAAGTGGATTTGCTCTTCACAGTCCCTCACTGTGGCTTATATGGATTGAAACACTCTTCCATTGAAGAGTTTGTAGGGCTTTTCCCTCAACTCCATCTCTCTAATGAAGTAGAAATCCTGTCTAGAACTAGACAAAGTTCTTTCTTCAAAGTTCCAAAGTGAATGACTTGTGAGACTGCAAGCATCCTGGAGAGCCAGTATCCAAGCATCTGTCAAAGGCAATGGTCCATGCCACAACAATTTTATTTTTAAAGTGAATCTGGCTACTGAATTTATCAGTAAGAGTAAACAGATACTCAAATGTATTATGACAGCTCAGATTCACACCTTTGTTAATACGGAGATTAGAATGTTATGGTTTCTCTTTGAGCTTGCAAACTCAAAAAGCACCTCTGGCTTTTGTGAAGGGCTGGAAACATTAATTCATTTAAAAATAACATTCTACATAATACATAAATGTTTTAGGCCATCTGAGATTTGACAAAATGGCGTCAAACCATGTTACACCAAATTCTGTACCAAAACATCTACAAATTGAAAACAGATTATTGCCTAATAATTGGATTGCCTAATAATTGTATTGGACTACAGTTCAATACCACACTTAAAACTGTTTCTGATAGTGAGCAGGAAAGTAACTTGAAATAAGTTTAAACAGCTGGCATAAAGATCACCATACTGGTTCACAACAGTGATCTAGTTATTTGTGTGTTTATCCTAACTTCTGTACACACTTTTAAACAAAAGGAAGGCCCAGATGTTTGAAAGGGTAAAACCTCCACACTTCAAATGCATAAGCATATATGGAAGAAGTATGTGTTAACACCTAGATAAGTAATATTTTCCATATTTTACTGTTTATTTTTTTCCATTACATGTGGTGCTAGCTGTATTATTTCATACAGAAGGAGAATTTTGCTCTTTGAAACTTTTCTGTGATGGACTATTAGTTAAGATTTTGTTTGGTGAGTTTAGTCTTTCAGTTCTGTGGTGTGGGATTCCTCTGTTACTCCTAGACTTGACTGCAATTAGTTATAAAGAATAACAGACATAAAGATATGGACACAGAAAAATATAGGTGGCAGCAACCCACAGAAGCAGCTCACTGCTGTTCTACTGAGCACCACGTAACACAGATGTGCATTCCATAAATAATGCACTCTGAAGATACACTGCTTTCAGTGACCCTGCACATTTCAGAGGTCTAAAGAGACACAACAGATTCCCCTCACAGCACATTTTCTACTAGATGATTTTTTTCTGTCACATATAGGAAATCGAGACTTTTCTTTGGCATCAATATTCGATGCCTGGGGATACTGGATACTGAACCTGCCACATTTTGCTGGCACAAATTTGTAACGCTATTGGGTTTTTTTATATAAACCTTGATGTAGGTAATTTCAAAGAATTATTCTGAAAGCAGAATCCAGGGTAGCAGACCAAGGTAAATTCCACTTCTTAAGTTCAAATCTCTCCAATGAATCTATGTATTGCAAAAATTATCCACAAAGCAAAGAAACAAGCCGAAAGCACCCTATCAAGGTTTACATAGCAGCTATAAATCCTACTTTACATCATGGTGCACACAAACTTCATTTCATATCATATGGGTTTGACACATTAATAGAAAAATATGCTTTTTTTTTCCTTTAAAAATTGCGAGGCTACAGTATTGTAACTATTTTCATCGACCAATATCTTATGTATAAGGTGTTGCATTAAGACAAAGTGTGTTTCTTCCAAAAACTTCCAAGTACTCATCTTCATTCAAAAACACTAGTACATTTTTAATTTATCTTAACAGTTAGAGAATGTTAGAAACAGAAGAGAGGTATATGTAAACTACTAGGTTGGAAGACAAGTAAAGAACACACCTTTTAAAAATTAAGAAAATACTTAATACATGCTAAGATTTTCCTCTGGAAATCACTGTGGAAATAGAAATGCTGCTGTTCTCCTGTAGCACTTACATGTCCTTCATTTTGAGGAATAGGAAGCCAGGATTTTCTGAGGTTAAAATACAATACAGAAGATAATCCCTCTTGAGTTTTTCCACTAAGTCAAAATATTTCAGAAGTTATTGTGGAGTTTAGGGTGAGTTAAGAGCTAAGCTGCCATAAGAGGTCAACTAATAAAGGCAATTATAGAGAAGAATACAAGATCAATATAAGCTACCCCAGGCAGACAGTAGGATGAAACATGAAATAATATTCCATGTCAGCCTCTGAAAGGAATGAGCTAAGTTCTGCTTCAAGGCTTGTAGAACAAAGGTAGTCTCACAGTATGGCAGTGACTGGAAAACAGCACTTTGAAATTCAGTCACTTGCCCAGAAGGTTATTCCATGATTCAAGGTGATGTTTTTGACGACAGCAAAGAAATACTTTGAAGAAATTGAAGATAAAGGTGAAGTAAAGGGTGAGGGAGAAGGAAGTTTCACCAAGGGACCTAAAGATAAGGAGGACAACAGGCAAAAGGTGTAAACCTGGCAGCCTGAGCTCAGACAATACTCTATTCTAAAGTCTAAGAAACAGAGGTTGGCAGATGATGAGCCACAGAGCCCTCAAACAAGCAATGAATGTTCTTGGAGGTGGGCAAGAGACCAGTTCTCTCCAAGTACCACACTCAGACTCAGAGACAGGCAGCACTGGGCCACCAAGTTCATGTTTCCATGGCCATGCTGTAACCTGTAAGTTAATGACCAGCCTTCCATCATCATTCACCCTGTGAAATCACATCACCCAGAGCATTGGGCTGTTTTCACACCATCTAAAACTGCAGAGTTATCATGCTGATAATAAGAAGGACAAAAAGGGGAGGAGGGAAAAACTCTTCATTGGTTTCTCATGCCACAGACCTAGCAAGCCCAACTGGCACTAGCCTAAGAATAATTAGAGAGGGAACATTTCTGGGGATTTGTTGATATTTGTTTTCATAATTTAACTTTCTAATTTGAATGTTACTAGATTTTTTTGCTGTCCTTTTTTTTTTACATGACTATTTTCTTATTTTATGTCTACCTTTTTCTCATAAACCATCTCCTCACTACTAAGTTTGCACAGTTTATTACTTTGTCTCTGATGAGGTATTCCACATTGAATAGTAGTTTCCATATGTGACCTCACCACTGCTTAATCTTAATCCTTAGACTTTGCTTTCTACCCATCCACCCTGAAAAATATTCCATTTGGCACAGTAAAAGCATCTGTTCACAGGAGATCTGTTGGACATCTACGGCAGCAGTGGTTATGTGCCCTGGGTTACTGCCAAACTAATATATTTGCATTTATATTCCTCATGGCCTTGACAAGCAGTAAAGCAAAACTAGTGTTGGGTCTCACAGAGAACAATAGTGTTGGGGTTGTTCTATTCAAGCACTAGGAACTGAGGGAACATCATATGCATTGAGACAGTGATGGGACATGCATTGTCCTACTTGTGCCAAAAGGCAAGATTATTCTAGCTGTTACCTCTACAGGCTTAGTGCTTCAAAACTTAGTGCTCCCTCTGAACCATTTTTTAACCTTCTGCTCTTACATTTTTCCATTATATCCATCATCACAGTCTGCTTACCTCTGGAAAATATCTTGCAACCAATTTCTACTTTCACTTAAGTAGCAGTGCAGTGCATAACCATTCATACAAAAGCCAGTTTATCTTTTCTACTGCTGTGTTGACCTTACTATCCTAGAACAATGCATTCATTTTTATTTTAAGTAAAATAAACTTTAACTGAGTAAAAAGTATCCTTAACAGCAATGTTTTGGTCCATGATAAATTACTTTTCAATTACAGATCATTCTCAAAAGTCAAATTAATACAAAAATCATATACACTTGATTTCACTTTTACTAGAATTACAAAGAGTTTTGCCCAGTTTCTTCTCTTCTAATCATTCTAAAAATGGTAACACTTAATAATTAACTAAAAACACTTCTTGATCCATTGTTTGCATTTCACTTATCAGTGAAATACAGTTCCAGAGTCTATCTACAAACATTGTTTATGATTCCTGGTTCCTGAGGAAATCTCACAGAGACACAGGTCTGAAACCATAATCATGACAATATGACAGCTTTATGAGTTGGCATGTCAAATGCAGTTCCGCACTTACATGGGAGAAATGAAAAGGTCAGGAATTTCTGTCCAGAGTTGTGATTAAAAAAATATAGATATAAAGAAGAAAGGAACAGAGAAAAAAAAACATCAAAATTATAAATTTTATACTAGTTTTCAAAGTTTTCATTGATGAAAGAAAACATGTAATAAACCATAATAGTTATCATGAATTTTACTACTTTAGCAAATTATATTTAATTATTAGGGAAATGTGAAAAAATCCATCTTAAGAACTTTAATAACACAGTGTCATCAAAAAGAATGAGAACATTCATCATCTTTGGGATATCAGCTAGGGACATTATTTCACACAAAAAAACATCAAGGAAAACCTAATAACAATGTCATCATCATTAACAAAGGAAGACATTTCAACAAAGATTTCTTTCCTTGCTTATTTTCACAGAATACTGGATATTATAATATCTCCAGTCTCACTGGGAATGAATGTCTCCCACTGTTCAAGACTGCCTCTTTTCAGAGGGTCTCAATCTCCAGATTATTAGGAAATATAATAAAGTTGTATCTGACCTTGTTAAAAATTCTGTGACGTTTCCTTAATGAATGGGCTGGTTATCCTGGTCCTCTCCAGATTTCAATTACAACAACCACACTGCACAAGAAGATCTTGTCAATGGAGCTGTGAAAGCAGCATGGACAAGTTTAACCTACCTAATGGGTGACAACAGTGATGAAGATGCAGGTTTAAGCATAGGCTAGCAATACAAACAAACACTGAAAAATCCCAGTTAAAACACCCTCAGGAAAAGCTCTATTAAAAGAGAGGAAAACCACTGGGAACATATTTTTATCAACACTGTTGGATTCAGTGACTTGACTAAACAAGATATAAGTATACTTTTTGGTCCAACTGTACTTAATTAATGGAGGGGGGGGGTGTGTATGTCTCTTCTGAATAAATTTGTTCTCCACCTGTATATCAATAATTTAAAAAGTGAAATTGGCTTTGAATGTCTTCTTAACTCTGGAGCAATTTTAGAGTCTGTTTGAGCCTTGGTAAGTAAGTTTGCTATGATTCCTCACCCTAAACTTAACACAACGGACAGATCTTTTTTAACTGGCATCAAAACACTTCTTTCTCTTTTAATATAGCCTACAGAAAATCCTTCCTAAAATAGTGGGCACTCAGTACTAACATTTTCTGCTACGACACTATAATTGTTCACATAGCAACACACTAACACTCTTGGGAGAATTCTTTTTCTTTCTATCTAAAGAGCTTTCACAGACTTTAACATTAGATAGATTCTTTTATGTCTTTTCTCTCTTTACAGAGAACTAAATAAAACAGTTATTCAAGATGCACTATATCCCTCTAACCCATCTGCTCTTACCCCTTCAATACATGAGAAAGTTTCAGAAAGTTACCCTTGGTATTTTTGTTCCCATTTTCTAAGAGCACTTCCTTTTTAAAGTTATTTATGTTTTTCCCCATTGAAATTACTGAATTGTGGACAAAGCAAGCTCTTGACTTGAACATAGTTTAGGCTTAGTAGATCTTTGAGGGTTTTAAGCCCAATGTGAACACTTGAAACACTGTTTTCTGGGATATCTTTCACTTGGCCACCTACCAATGGTATTCCTGTTTGCCTTGATCCTCTGGTGAGACAGGCCCACTGTGTCCACAATGCTAAAGATCCTGGCCTCACTCTTGCAAGTCAAGCAAACAGGCTGACCTGAGAAACTTTCCCCCAGTGCACTGTAACTTTTACAGAGTTGACAAAAAGTTCAAAATATCTTTTTCTATAATATGTAATAATGCTTGAAGTTCTGAAAGATGCCAGGAAATCACCTCAAAAAATACGTAATAAAAAACTGGTAAATTTTGACACACCATGTAGGAATGGCAAACTGAGACTTGAATTTCAACTATATCTTCATGCTTCAAACTGATTCATAATGGGGTAATTATAATGTTTATTCATTTTTATTAAAACTTACTTAGTCAATCTATATTAGGGGAAAAAAAGTCTTTGCCACTGGAGAATTATGACCCGTCCAGGAAAGGCTACTCCACAGCACCTTGACGGAACTAGGAAATCAAGGAATACAAATATAAGGCAGAAGACTTGTGATTTTTGCATAAGTCCAAAATAGGATTTTTTTAAAACTGACAAGACTGTCATGTTTTTTAGATGGATATTTTTTTCTCTTTTTCTTTTCTGGTAATTTTTCATGGAGCAATACCCAAAGGAATAAAAAAAATACATTTGTTTTCCAAAGCTTTAAAAATAACAAGCAGTATGGAAGGAGTTTCTTGGTGTTTGATTTTGGTGTTTGGTTTTCAGTTGTTGGGGTTTTTTTAATCCCTCCAAGAGCTTAGCAAAAAAAGACCGGTTTTTGAAGTAGTCTGAAATTTTAATTGCTACCAGGAATAGCTAAACAGACAGGAAAGAAAATCAATCAGAATATTAATTTTGCACACACTGAAGACCATCAAAGTTTTGCTAATAACATCAGGAAAGGCAAAATATCACAACTTAGCTGTGTAAATTACTAGAAATAGGGGAAGGGCAGGGACTTCACATGTTGTATCTGTTGTTAAACCTTTTCCTGTGCACACTGTGAACAATACAAATCAACTTATAACACAAGATCAGGTATAATTGCGTGTTAATACGTATCTGTATATTATCATCAGATGATCTGGGATTCATTTGCTTATCAAACAAACAATTAACAAAATCTCAAAACCATTACTGCTATGCTTCTTTTCACATTTTCATGCCACTGCTTTATGAAAAGCCAATTTCAGCATGAATATGAAGGGCTGGAAAGTTTACCAAGTATCTAGTTTTTAATGTGGACACCTATCTAAGATAAGCACTAGAGCAAGTCTTTCCAGTCTTTTAAATTTACTGTCTCTTATTGAGTGTTCAAGGAGCTTTGATGATCAGCTCAGCAACGACCCCATAGACTGGTGCACCTTCACTTCCACATTGATAAGCTCCTGCTACAGTCACCAAGAAAAAGATTCACTATAACCAATGGTTAGAGATTTGATTTCTTCCTTTCTATGAGGACCTTTTGGAAGATATCTGGTATAAAATGTGCACATACACATGAATATGTACACACTATAAATTAAAATCTTTTGTGATCGTAAGTTATTTCATATTATTAATGGCTTATGAAGACACATATAGCCAACCCTTGCATCTCACTTCCATAGTACTTAACAGTTTAAACAATATGTTAAACTCTGGATCCCTTCATGACACAGGCAAAGCTTCAACTGACTTCATTGTGTGCAGAACTGAAACCCATGTAAATTTTTATGCTATTTGACTGCTTTCCTGGAAGAGGTATTCATCATTGTAATCCAGCTAATGGGAAAGCTGGAAGAAATAACTCTTGACATACACTTCTTGAAAGGCACTTAGTGCATGTCTGATAAGCTGTTTCAAAAATTAAGCAAGGGCTACCCAATTTGTCAACTAAACACAAAAAGAAATTATGCATACATTTCAATGTATTTTTAAACAACACAAGGGTAAGCAAAGAGAAAGTAACAGAAAAGCACTTACCCTTCACCTAAAGCAATCACAGTGAAGAGTTTAATCTACGCTCCTGTTGACTCTGCACAGGAAAATCTCAATAACTAAGTGAACATTTTTCTGTAAAAGTATTAATGGTGATATTATCACAATATTTTCTTTGTTTGCTTCCATTCCTAGACACTAAGTTAGACCCTGTACTCTTACTGTCTCTTATAATCCCACGCTCATGTGCTCAGAGGTTTCTATTTAGACACTAACTGCAATGACAGATTCTAGTTTATTAGAGACTGCAGCAATCACCTCACCATCAGCTGAACCACTGACGTCATTATTTGTGTATTCCTTTTATGTGTCTAAATGTAAATGTGATTTCTATCTCTGTTCAAAGCTTTGAAAGAGACATTTAATGACAGAGCTATAAATGGCATAGGAGGATCCCTGCCTGTGGTTTCTCCCTGGCATTTTTAATGTACTTTTGCTTTTACAGCCACAGCTGCTTCAATTTTTCTGAGATTCTGTTGGAGAATCTCCTACAGAAAGGGTTCCTGCCCTAAACCACAAAGTTATAAACAAATTGCTGACTAATGTGCCATGTTCTAGTTGTATATTACAGCTACAGCTTCCTTCTAGACAGTACAATCTCAATGCACACAATGCAGACTCAAGGCTGGAGAAAACAAAGTCTACAGAATTTGTAGGAAAGCTACATTTTCTTTAGTCTTCTCTGTTTGCTCTCCTCTATTTCACCTTTGCTGTATTTTGAGAGGCTGCTTTTAAAAGACAACTGCAGGGATTTAAAAAAAATAACAAAAATGATAGGGATAATAGTGAGAAGAAAGGAGGAAGAAAAAAAAAGAGAAAAATGTTTTAAATTAATCCTTGCATCAAAATATACATGCCATTCACAGCTATCCAAGGTGCAATGAGTCTAAATTATAATTGTAAGATCATAAAGGTTTCAACCTACATTTTTTATACCAGCAATAGGATAAGGTCTATCTAATTCAATGTCCATACATTTAATTTTAATGGAAATAATCTGGAAAGTGCTACCAGATGACAGGCACATCTTACAAGTTGTGTAACTCTGGATGATGACTTGTCCTTTGCAAAATGCATTTCTCTCCTAACTCCAGTTGGTAGCATGATGCCTCACACCAATCTGTTTTATGCTGGGGAAAAAAAAACAAACAAAACCCAAACCAAACTAACAAACGAAAAAAAACCAAAAAACCCCAAACAAAAACAACAAGAAATCTGTAATTTATATTTAAAGCAATTTAAAGTTGATACCAATTGAATAACAAACTCAGAGAGGCACAATATTCTGCGCTAACAATTCCTTACAGAGTGGATCAGTATGAGCAGAAGAAAATGCCACTATGTCATTAGCGAGGACACTAAAGAACCCTTTTTCTGGTTTAGATAATCCTAATCTTTACAGTTCCTAGGAAAGGGAAAATGAAAAATGGATTGGACTGCACTAGCCAGTACCTCCAGTTTCTGTGGTGTTTTTTCAACACAGATATCACAGGATTCCCTCTCACAGGTTGCCGCAAGCTGTGCATGCCCTACCACTCCGGGGCTCCAGAGGGTGAACTGCGGTTCAGGCAGAACTAATACTGCCTGCAACTTCAAGGAACAAGTCAGAGGTACAGATGGGCACTAAATCTCTGTCAAGTCTTCAGAGCAATAACTGAACACTCCAGAGTGACTTTATGTCATGATTTCACTAGGATTACAGCAGTAGTGCAGGAATGCTATCCAAAAGGTGAGATTTACCTGAGATAAATCTTAGGAAGCATAAATGTAATAATGCCTCTGTTTATATTTAAACAAAGCATTTTCAGAGCCTTTTATTGATTCTTTGTACTGGACACATTTCACCTTCCAATGATTCAGCTGTTTCTAGCTACAAGTTTCTGAAATTGTCCGCATCATATGGTATCATATTTGATTCCATAAAGAAAATATATCATTATAAGACCTACCGTATCTACAGAGCTATTGCAATGGTATTGTGAGAGGAAGGTGTCATTAGCCATTTATGGCTGATTGTTTCAAAAGCTCATTTCCTTATCATTAGTTTTCAGGGCTACTAGACAACAAAACTTACGATATATTCATCTATGTTCATTCCACTTCATGTTAATCACAAATTTAAAGAATTGTGCTGGACACTCCAGACAAGAAAGCCTAGTTGCCGCTATTTCAATTTCAGACAGACAAAGCACCAGAGTTTGCACCTCAGTATAATGTCATGTAGCACAACCAGTATTTCAGATGCTATTGTTTCTCAATTCTATCATCTTTCCTCACAATGAAATAATCCGTGAATAGTTTAGTCAGCTGCAGTAGGCTCATTTAAGTGCTATGGAAATGCAGCAAAAATGCAAGTAGAGTTCCATCCTTAGAAATTAATGCAATGGAGAAAAAAAAGTTAATTCCCAGACTATAAATACTGGTATGTCAGAAGTCAGTATCTGGAGAACTGAAACAAACCAAATAATGTGAAAGAGTGAAGAAGCATCTGACCAAAATCAGCAACTTCAGAAATTGCACTTTTAAGTACAAATAATAAAAGAGAAAACCAACAATTATCACTAAGCCTACATTGCTAAGGGCACACAGGAGACCCCTCCCTCCACCAAGAGGTGTAGGTGGCTTACACCGTGGTTTCTCAGGGATGGTTCCTCCTGGTCATCTCCCATAGTTGGAGGAAACTACTATGGGTCCCACAGTGCATCTTTATGAAGCAATTACTTGTTGAGTTTATCTAGTTCAAAGGGCTTGCAATCATGCAAGGGTAGGGTCACAGCCTCTCAGGCTGATTTTAACACTTTCACACACTGTGAAAGTGTGTGGAATACCCTGGCTGTGTTGTGAGAGTAGGTAGATGTATGTGAAGCTGTGAGACATGATGAGGTAACACTAGAAGACAGCTCAGGGATAAGAGCAGCAAGTGGCCCTGCAGTGGTACTGTCTGTATCACCACAGTTTTTGGTGCCCAAAACTGTACCCAAACTTTGTCTCAGAGATACAAAAAAAAAAACCAACTGGAAAAAAAAAACACTAAAACAAACAAAACCAAATTAAAAAACAAACCCCAGGGAACGAACTGACTCGAAAACAAGGAATTAGGGGTTGCGAGTGGGCTGGAAGGACAAGTTATTTGGCTTTCTTCATGAGACCTATATTCATTCTGACATAGTCAAAACAGAACTAAGCTGTAAAAGCATTAAGTATCAAACATAATCATTCTAAAGGTATTTGAAGGAGCTAGGACATCCACAGCTATGTATTTCTTGGGTCTTGCATTTGAAGCAAAATTATATGAAGAATTTATTTTGGCACCAAAGTCAGACCTCCAGAATAAAAGCTTAAAACAAAGATTCATGAAATAGACTCCAGGTCCTTGTTTCATTTTACTATTGTACTACACAGAACACACCAATATCCAATGAATATCACATCAATATCTGAGGATAAGTGTTACACAGCTGCAGAACACCACTATAAATGCTTTTTATCAGTAATTTCAGAACATCTGTAAGCTGAGAATGTAAAAATGCTTCCATTCCTATGCTTTCATAGTGATTATTATCAAGACCTAACTTCGAATTTGGTCCAGTGTTAAGTCTACCCAAGCAAACAAAGCCTCCAGGTAGTTTTCCCTCCAGACAACTTTCCCTATGATGCTCAGCCCACAGAAAGACCTCCACAATGGAACTCGTAAGTTCAGACAGGAACACTTTCTGTCTATTATTTGGTCACTCTTTAACCAGCCATCTCTGGGGAAAAGGTCTTGAGAACAATTAAGTATCATGATAATAATTATCAAAGAACTAAGTAGTGAAAATTTACAAACTTCTGAGGAATGTCAGTACTGTCATATAAGCCTTTTTGAAAGACAACTCCTACTCCAGAGCGGTATTAAGGAAAGCAGATGAAAACTCACAGCTATAAATAGATCAAAGATAAGGTTTATCTTAGCTTCTACAAACCCCCTTTCTTATCAAATACTTTGCTAAAAAATACATTTTCAAAGGTATGTATTCAAACTAAAAGAAAATACTTCTTGAAATCATGGATTCTTAAGTAAGCTAAATGGACTCTGTTTAGTTAGACCCTATTTTGTTCATTTAATTCTAAAACATACTTTCCCTTAATACACAAAATAATGTATGGTATGATCTTATGCTTGTTCAAGGTGGTGGAGCTGTAGCTCCCAAGCAGCTTTGCAGTACAGAGTGAAACGGCTTATTTTTGCAAAAAGGTGGCTGCCTTCACATACACACCTGAAGAAACATGCAAAAATGCATATTTGTGCAGTGAATATTTTAAATGTGTGCTGACTGAGTATAAAACAAACTTCTGAAATTCCTCGTGCTGCTTCCCAAAGCCCCACTTCATCTCTGACTTTTCAGAATATTTTTCTGCACAAGACAGCTTTTCAAAGACCTCCTAAGTCTTGTAACTTATCTTACAAACATAAATCAAATCATGTTGGCCAACTCTTTCCAGAACAGAACTGCACCTTTAAATACCACTAATGCCAGATGGTCTCAGCATATAAAGCAGCATGAGACAACATATTAATGCTACTCAAACAAGCAACTTGTGCTAGCAGCAGACCAATGAAATCAGTCTCAGGCTGCTAATCCTCTCTGTCTCCATGGTAACATCTATTTCAGACAATTCTTCAATTTTCAAGTCAGATGAGCTTCTTGGCCCCTAAACTTCTCTATTCAGGGGGTCTTCTGATGGCAGATACTTTTTCACTTTGTTTTGGCTACTGTTATAATACAGATTTTATTTTTATCAGCTGCTTCATGCAATATCAAGGAACAGATGTTCCTCTGTTTCTGTTTATTTATAGACTTTTCCAGTAAAGATTTGTACTATAAGATTTTCACTGAAGGTTTGTACTATTTATTTTAGCTACGGATTTCTTCCCCTAATTGTAACACATGGAAACTTTGCAAATATTGATGTCTCTGACTCTACCTATCAGCACTGGAAGAAAAGGAATTGGTACCTTCTTCATACATACATTCTGTCAAGGCAGATTTTTAAACCAAACAAAAAATTGTGCATCTACAACAGGTAAACAGGGAGAGAAACTCTTGATGAGTCCTCACCGTATGCCCATTGGCATAGCTAAGTCAGTACAAACATTGGGCTATTTACTACTTGGAAAAAATCTGACAGGAAGCAGGTAGGAACTAATATGACAAAGGTCAAGATCATACTTTCTAGATATCAAAAAACCTACTAGATCATTAGACTGGTACACTAGCTAGGATACCTTTATCAAGAAAACAGTTCAATAAAATTGGCCAGTCCAATGTTCCCCCTAATGAAACAATTCTTTTTGTTTGACTTTAAGGTACATCCATACCTAAGTATAAGTACTCAAAATGGCACTCAGTGGCTGCTCTTGCCATGAGCAGGCTCTGCAGCCAGAGCAGTGTCTTTCTGTGGTCATAAATCAGGCAGCTTGCTCTCCATGGCCATGAGCAGCTCCACACAAAGAATGGCTACCTCAGCTTGTTCCATGGCACTTAATTCGTGAGTAAACAAGGATGTCAGATTTTGCTCATAATGAACAGCTTACCAGGAAGAAGTTACTTGCTTATCCAGCCATAAACATCCTCCTTTGGAAAATGAATTAATTAAAACCAAATGTTTACCGCCTTTGAACTGCCAACCACAGGTTTACTATTCAAGATTCTCTCTTACCAGGCCATTGTAGCCACACACACATCCCTAACACATCTGCCCTTGTGTTGGCTGAAACACTGTGACAATCACCTGCTGCTGTGATGGGAAGATGTGGCCAATGCCAATTCAGCTAGCACACTGCAAGAAACCTCCATACCTCCATTTCAAAGGGAAAGGCACTATGGACCAAGACCTCACTTTTAGTCTGGTATCCTTGGCCCCAGCACTGCCCTGGAAAGCAGCAAGAGAGGTGACAACTTCAGTGCCAGAGGGCAACTATGTCACCACAGCACATACAGTTGTTTCTTCACAGTATGGCAAGCCTTCTATTCCAAAATCCCAGCACATCAAGCTGGGACTTGCTCAGTTTCAGCACTGTTGTTCTGCAGGGCTCCTAACCCACTCCCAAATACATCACCAGTTTTCACTTTTCTCCTGAGAAGATACAAGCCAACCTATGGCAATCAAAAGAGCTCTCTTTACTGTCACACAACAAATGAAACCCACCTACTCTGCTACCATTTTCTCATTATCATTTTACCAATAAGGATTGGGGTTTTTCCAGCCTTTTAACTACACAGACCATCGATGTCTTCATTTAGCCTCAGCATACCAGAAAATAATCTTTATATATATATATATATATTATAACATCTCATTCCCATTGAATTCACCAAACTCTGGCTATTGATGTGCAACTTACTCCAAAATTAAGTATATGAAGTTTACACCTTTTATTGCACTCCTTGTAACTCTACCAATCATTTTATTTACCTTATCCAGAAGCCCAAAAGTGCACACTGCAGCTTTCACTGCTGCTTGATTACACAAAAGTTTAAGAGAATTCAGTTACAGCTGAATTCTTTACAGCTTAATTCCCAATTTTTTTTTTGGGGGGGGGAAGAAAAGAAAAAGATGCAGCATGGTGGGTTTGATTGTTTTTTGTTTGGGTTTTTTTGGGGGTTTTGTTTTTTTTTTTTAGGAGAAACATGAATTAAAATAGGTATGACGACTTACCAATACAAATTAATCTGCTGAAAAGAGATCAGCCAGGGTCCATAAATTGTATGTTTTGCAAAGCAAGCACATAAAACAGATCAAGGTACATTAGATGATAACACATGAAGGCTGGGATTCATTAGGTCTTAACCATAAGCTAATGCAGGTGTTCCTAAATCACAAGCCTGCCCAATGTTAGCTTCTCTTGCAGTCAGTAGAGAAAATAGATGCTTTCAGAGGATACTGCAGCCCAAGCAAGAGGTCTACCTGCTAACCAGTAAAAGGGAGACTATAGCATCAAAGGCTTGCCCAGTATGTAGGCTTCCAAATCACATAGCACCTTTGAAAACAAAAATTAGGTGGAATGAACACAGAACTAATTCTAGACTATTTTTAATCGCAAATTATTGGCTGAGTCTAGTAGAAGCTCCACTGTTACAACCAAAACTTTGTGTTTATTCTAAAAATAGGAATACCTGTCTGAGATATTGATTACTAAATAATAGAATAATAAACAGTTTCTCTGGAAAAAAATATAAATTATCTTAATAATGTCATAAGTTTTGAAAAATCACACAACTTACTGCCTCTAACAAAACATCTCAAAATCTTTGGAAATACCATGCTCTACAGACTTCTCACTAATTCTCTGGAGTTCACTTTAATGTCACCATAATAAAACATTGCTTTAAGCCAAGTCAACAACAAATCAGGCTCCCCTTGTTCTCTTTGAAAACTGCTAAGGGATTCTCCAGGTGTGGGAAGCGATGATGACTCCTCCTTTTTAAAAAAAATTAAAGTAATCAGCTCTTTCAAAAGGAGTGGGATTGCAAAAAGAAGCCTGGGTCAGATCAACAAACTTAATATTCTGCATACTCAGACTCATTTTAAGCCTGAAAAATAAAACAACTGTCTTCTGTAGTCATGTTTATTCTCAGTGATTACAGACCTTTCTACCACAGCTTGTTTGTCCTTTATGTTATTCCAACAAATAAAAGATAAACTTCTAATACACAGTAGTTGGGATCCACAGGGTTTTCACAGGTAGCACGCAGCTTCTCAATCCTTTTTTAAGTGATCTAACAAAAAGAGAAGTTTTTAAATACCTTAGCCAGTGAAGCAAATTGGAGTGAGGGCATCATATCTCTAGAAAACACTGCACACTGCCTAGCACAGCTGCCTAACCACACTCACTGTGAATTTCCATTAACTTCAGTGGGAACGTGAATAGCATTAACAACTAGCTGTGCATGTGTTCTATAAATGTATCTACCTCTCTCTGATTTTCACCAGAGTGCTGCAAGCACATTTTTCTCTTGGTATTCCACACCTCTATTTTTAGCTGAACATGAAAACTGAAATAGGACAAAATCAGAATTATTAAGGAAAGAATATTCTCTTTCTTAAATAAAGGAAGAAAAATCTATTTTCAAAAAACTGCATGTTACAAAGTACATTAAAAAAATATGAAGCTATTCAAGGCTGTTAACAATAAAACTTACTTTTTAAAAACCCACTCAACAATGTACAGAAAGCCATCTTCCTGCCAGCAAATCCTACAGCCCTCCCAAGACCTATGCAACCTACACAATCTGCAAAGGACACTGAACATCCCACTCTGAACACAGGCAGCATTAAAATCGTCCTGCCAGAGATGACCCCAGGCCAAATCCTGGCTGGGGGATACCCTAAGTGGCACAAAAGCCCATAGGGGATTTTGCTGGAAAGGTAATTACAGCTTCACAGCCTTCTGTAGAATGCACAAGGTACAGCCAGCCCCAGATCTGCATGCCTAGCAGGCAAGTCACTAGCATATCCCTGGTGGTGTTTGATGAGAAAGCCAGAACATCCTCACAAGCTCTGAAAGAAAATCTGTTCATGCACAAAGGAAAGAAAATGTCCAAATGCAGAAGGTTGCCTGAGTAATAGGTTCAACCATGTTTTACTCTGCATTTTATTTTATCCAGTCCCATAGAGACACCAAAAGCTGCCTTACTCCCACTCATGGTTTGGTGCTCTTATTACCAGGCTGCCCAGACAGCAGCTCACCTTTAAAGAGGATTGCAAACGTAAGTCAGGAGAGAAGCTAAACCACAGCTGACAGAAAAGGGTGAAAGCATAACATGGTCAGCATAGCATCTCCTGATTTGTATTCCTGATACAAAGTGCTCTACTTATATCCACCCATTTACAGTCCCTACCTTTATGTAGTGCAGCTGAATGAGGATGAACTCAGTGCACATGTATTTACCAGCAACCAGCACTCTACCCTTCAACATCTCCCTTCAGAAAGGGAATGTTAAACGAGAGGCCCTTGATAAAAATTGGTGTTTGCTTAAAACTCAAGCAGGCAAAAATTAGGCTTGCTCTCTAATATCTAGATTTAATAACAAGCTCTTGCCATATGCAATTTGTATTAATGCTCTGCAAATATAGGAGATATCAATAGGGCCAATCAAAGAGCTCACAAGATTTTTATGTGCAGATTTAGAGCATAAGGAAAAGAAACTTTAGAAAATCAAGTGCAATTAACTATAGGTAATAAAATTAGAATATCTGTATCTGATGGCATCACCACAACCAAGAAACAAGCTGTGTACTTTCTGAAATCATCACTGATACAGAGCAGTGCCATGAACTCCAGCACTGTGCTTACCCCTCTGAAGTGCAACGGCCCATAAGACCCAGAGCTGATAGCCAGTGGTCTCCCCACTCTGAGACTGCCACGCTATGGCACCACAGCTGACTCCTTCCTGCCCATGATGGGCTGAAATCACAGCAGCCTGCTACATGTTTTCTCCTTCTTCCTGCTATTTTCTCACTTTTGAAAAAGAGCAGCACTTACTTGCGGTTCCCTGAAATGGCTGCAGAGTCATTTAAGTAACAATAATTTTTAAAATAGGTTTTGTGCAACAATGACAAATACATTATGAAAAACGATTATTCTCCCTGTAAATTCATCAGCTTTAGCTGTCGCAACTTCTTGCCACCAAAAGCACTAGCTCTCATGGCTGGTACCACACCTGAATGAGGGATTACTTCACTGACAGAATAAAAAACAGGCATAGTTTCCATATTAATAGACAGATCTTGGATTTCCCCATTCATCAATACAGAGTAGAGTCATGGTTTTCGCTTCTCTTTTAGCCATCCTTTAATTATATTTTGCAGGAGGAAATAGTTCTAGCGCTTCATGGCTGGAATGTGAAAAATCAAGACCCCTCACATCTGGTGATTTTGTGGGGGCTAGTAAAAGAGCTACAGTTTGTGAAGCCAAGGTTTATTCAGGCTCCGTGCCAGCACTGACCCACCCAACTCATTTCCTTATCCTGCCACATGGGGTCTTTGATAAAATGATGGGTTCAAGGATTAATGTAGTTTAGTTGCACCTCATAAAATCAACTGAAATCTCACCCACAGGACCCTGCAAATGCTCTAAGTCACAACTGCACTGCTCAACTCACACACGGTATGCTCCAGCCTCACCTGTTCACAATGCTTTATTGTTTGAAACTGCAAAATCCAAGGTATATCATTTTCTAAAAAATCAGTTGTCTGACTCAACTACAAATAAACCTCTTCTGTCTATCTGAAGTATTGTTAAAGATGCTTGTATGGAAAAGGATAAACAGTAAAATCATTAACACTAAAAAAGCATGAAATATTTTGTTCCCAAAATCCATTATTTTGATATTTTTAGGATTTCTGTTTTTTTTTCTTTAGCATGAACAACTTGATGAAAATGTCACAAATTTGCAGGTCATTTTTTTATCACAAAATCTGTATGGTCATCCATCCCCTGTCCCGCTAATCAATGTGACAGTAATTTTCAGACCCTTTTTTTGTTACACTTGTAACCAACCAATTAGTAAGCCCTGCTTTGAGGATTTCTTCACAAAACTAAACACTAAAAAATAACCACTATTAAAATATTAGTGGTTTATATTTTAAAAATAGTAGGAGGTCCTGGATTTATCTCTGCAAATTTTATATAAATGCAAAAAAAACCCCAAAAACAAACAAACAAAAAAACCTCAACAAACAAAAAAACAAAAAACACCAAAACCAACCTAGAAATCTTGAAAGTGTCAAAATATTTCATTTTCACATTTTAAATGAAGCAGTAATGGAGGGGACTGATCTTTCTCCTCCAAAATCAATAGTTCAGATGGGTCAGAAGTGGCAGCACGCCTAGACAAGTGCCTGAACATTAATAGTGGATGAACTGCTTCTGGCATTAATCAATGCTAAATATATTTCATTGCTATTAAAGAATATAAACTTATGCTAAAAATGAGCTTAGTTATGGTAACAAACAAAAACCCTTTAGAGATCATCATCCATTGGGTGTTTGTACAACAGAATATCCGACATCCAAAGCAAGAGCCTATTTCCTCTTTCAGGAGTAGTCTGTATTCACCTGCACCTGAACTAAGGCAAAATATTGCTTAGTTTGTGCCAGAAAAAAAAAAAGCTATGTTTTACCATCAAATGTCCCCCCTTTTCCACTGGCGCACCATTAACTTCCCACAGCCTCTTCCTCCTCATTTTCTTTTTTTTTTTTTTTTTGGTGACCTTGCTGTCTACCCCCTTCTGTCAACTTGGCCAATTTTTGGCAAGCAAAGGGACAAAAACTTGTATTTTCTTATGTAATCAAAGCTACACCAAAACATTTTGATTGCTTCCAGTCTAGGTTCATGCAACACCTTCTACATGTAGCCACTGACACAATCTCGTTGAAGTCTTCCTCTGCCTTAACTGTCTTGTCCTCATTGACTCAGACTGAGGTTATCTGCTAGGAAGAGCTGCCTCAGTATAAAACTTCAATAAAGGCCAAATATCTTCATCTCTGGATTGTGGTTTTCCTTATTCAAGGGCTTTTCTTTCCCATCAGTGATTGCAGGCTCTAATCTCCCATACACGTGCAGTATCCACCTAAAGAAATTGCTACCATGAAAAGAACCTCCAATCAAACATAAAAAACAAACAAACAAACAACAACAAAAGAGCCAAACAACCAAACAAAACCAAACAACAAACCAAAACACAAAACATGCAAAATTGCAAAATAGTAGCCCAAACTGCTTGGCATGAACCACAACTGAAACACATTGTGCAGTGTTCAAGCTTGCAGAGAAGGCAGCACATTCTCCAAGTATTTAATGTAGCATCAGAAACTTCAGGCAGTCTCACGCTTCTGGCATTTATCATGTCCCCAGAAGAGCTCAGTGAAGGCTGAAAGCTCAGCTTGCATCTTCCAAGTGACTAATTAGGGTATCCAAGATTTGTGAAGACACTTTGTATGATAATGCAAGCAACCAGACTGGCTCATATGAAGTCATTCTTACTTCCAGTGCAGTATCAGGACTCGAAAAAAACCCTCATAATGTATATTTACTCCAGGAAAAAATGAGGCCTTTACAATTTGTTCCAGTTTCTTTATTCACTCAGGAATTTTTCCAGTTGTTTTGAAGGTCTAGAGCACATTTCTCACATTTTCCTATTTCTCTCATGCATTTTTTTTTCAAATTTTGCACATATATTATACACTAATTTTCAAAAATAGCTGATATTCTAAAACTAAAGTTTATTTATATGCTTGTATGCTATCAAATGCATTCACACAATGCTGTGTGGCCATGCAATATGTGTGATTATGCAATGGTTGCATGTATGTGCAGTATTTGATTTACTCAGTACAAAGCCTCTTTACTCAGTACAAAGAGTATTTACTGATGCTCTGCTGACACTTTCCTGATCTATTTTGTCACCAACTGGCTCACTAAGTGAACACAAACGTTTTTGTTTCACAGCTCTTCACTAGATTATTCAGGTATCATCCCTGTGTACTCACCAGGCTTCTAGAAGCATGAGCTCTCTACAGACTGTAAATCTATGAACCACAGCATATATTTTGTTTATACTTCCCTATATTTAAAAAATAGACCCAGTGACAGGATATCTTGCAGGAATAGATTATGCTTAGAAATTACAAACTTTTGGCCTGTCAGGAAAAAAGAAAAAGTAAGTATATGTATGTGTTTATGTACATGAGTCTGTGAATCTATCATTTTTTAACAATGATAGATGATGATAAACTGGATTCTGATCCTGCAAGCTTTATCACACCTTATTCCATTTGTTGCCCTGGGAATTAAGTATGGATGCTCAGAGTGAGCAAAGGTCCCCCCTCAGGTATGAGCAGAATCTGCCACATATTTCCTGCCAAGGCTGTTACAAGGCTCCACTTCTCTTGTTGTATAGCTTAAAAAAGCTCCCGTAAAAATAAACAATGTTTCCTTTCACTACACAGTAGAAGGGCACATTATTAAGACGAAAACACCTCTAATGCAAACACTGGCACAATATGTAGGTGCTTAGACTGTGTAACAAAGAGGCAGCAGAGTTATCAATTCTTCAGAGGAGCACAACATAACTATCCATGAGGTCTGGCCTGTTGCCCTTCCTGAAAAGACCCCGAGTTTCTCCCATGTGCCACTGCAGAGAGCAGTAGCTCTCCACGTTTTTGGAAACTCTCAGAACCTCACAGAATGAAACTGAGGATTGAAATAAAACAATGAATTTGCTTTGGTTCAAACCCTGGTTAATCCCCTTCAAAAACCCGCATTTTCAGCATCCACCACTAAAGACTGCAAGAACTCATCACATTCCCTGACATGTGATTTGAACATTGCAACATGTGGCATTTTTTCTATAGGGCTCCCTTAGTGAGGGACCGAGCATGTTCCAGGAGAGGAATACTGTTGGATTCCCTTTTGCTTGGGCTCAGTGACAAACCCTTTCTCATGTCACTGACACCAAGAGGAGAAGTGTGTCTCCAGGAAGAGCCACAGCCCCATCTCAGATTGCACAGCATGATCTTTTTTGTCCCTTTTTCAAGCTTTGCTGTCTTGACACAGCAGTCAAATAAATGAGATGTAGTGACTATCCTCTGATAGTAACCCAAAAAAAATAACTGTTATCATTCTCCCGTGCAAATTACACAGCAGCAATAGATTAATTCTTTGCCTCAGGATCCTCACCCCTCTTATCAAGATGATAACATAATACAAAGGAATTTTTCAAATTTCACTGCAATTCCTACATTTTTCATTTCAAGACGATGCTTTGTTACCCTGCCTTCCTCTTCCATCTTCCTTATGCCCTATATCCTATAACCTTCAAGTCCTATCTGTAACCCTTATGCAGTCAGTGAAAACGTCCCTTAAGGACACAAAGAAAGGTTATATTCAGGTCATAAAGCAGAATATTAAGCACTAATCGTATTGGGCAAATCCTCAGAGACCCACAGAAGCCACATCTCCACCTAGAAGTCACAGACTTCCAGACCTGTGCTATAACCCACCGAGGGGTTAAATGTGAGGGCATGATTGCAGGAGGCTGATTGCTGGGCCACAGGTGCTGAGCAGCTTTCACGATTAAGCCCTTTCACATGCAGACATTAGTGATACTATCGATTCTAAACCTGGGAACAATGAAACATGCACAATCATAGGTGTCAAACAAGTGTACAGCATCAATTACATTCCCTTTGGTAACAAAAATGTCCCAAACCCTAGGTACAACCAACCCCATATCCCGAGGCATCTGTGCCGGCGCCCGCAGCGGGCCACGGTGGGTGACACTGCGCCGGGGACACCGTGCCCGTGTCACGCCGCTCACACGCGCAGGCTCCCGCATCCCGGCTCCCGCCTTGCCCCGGCGCTGCGGTCCGTGCAGGGAAGGGGCGGCCAGCACCTCCCCTGACGGCGGATCCGCTCGGGCGGTTGCGGCACATCCTGACATTTCACGGGGAATTCAGCGCGCTTCTCTCTGCGACGGGGCGCTAAACCCCACGGCGGCGGCACAAAGCATCGCTGGCAGCCGGTGCCTCTACCGCAGCGCACTTCGCAGGGACAGCGCCCTTCCCCGCCGCCACCTGCCGCCAGGTGCGGGCACCGCCTTACCGGGCTCATGCTCGCCGGGGCGGTCGGAGATCTCGATGACCAGCAGCTCCCGGCCCTCGGCGCTGCGCCCCACCGTGTAGATCCTGCTGATGGCGGGGCACTGCAGCCACACGGCCACCAGCGCCTCCCGCAGCTCGGCGTAGCGGTGATACTCGAAGGAGATGCCCTCCTCGNCTCCTCCCTCTCCGCGGCCCGGGGCGGGAGGTGAGAGCGCGGCCGCGGAGGGCGAGGGCGGGGGTGGGGGCCGCAAGATGCGACCGAAAGCCGATAAAGCTGCTTCCATCAACCAGATGCGATAAAAGCGCTGGGAGAATCCCGGTGCGTGTTTTCTGCATTGCTTCATCATTCTATGCGGTCCCAGAAGGTTAACCCACTGCCACAAACCTAAAGTAACAGACAGAGTGCTCCACGAATGATTCAGACGCTGCTACTGCAGGATAACACGAATGAGTTTGATTAACCTCACAGGGAAAACTATAAACAGCCATCTGTAAGATTGCTTTGCTTTGCTCATCATCGGTGAGGCATCTTTTGCTGCATCACAGAACTGAAAGGATAAAGCACGACTTACTTTCTGGTACTGACAATAGCACATCCCAGTATGTTCAGTGGGAATGGTCCTGTGAGGAACCATTCACCATATCTTGAATAAATTACAGTTTCTTCTAAACTACCGATACTACAGGACTTCTGAAGTCATAATTTTTCAACCTGCTTTTTTACAGGCATAAGTGTTTAGATTATGCTGAAACAGCCCTTCAAAGGCTAAATGATAAAGAGAAACTGCCATATCAGGTTGTTTGGTTTGAGTTTTCAGTTTCTGATGGGGTTTTTTCTACTTGTTTAGAGTTTTTCTGGGGGTTTGGTTGGTTGGTTTGGTGTTTTGTTTTGGAGTTTTTTGGTTGGTTGGTTGGTTTTAGTTTTGTTTTTTTTTAAAGCACACAAGGACTTGCTGAAAAATTTTGAGAGCTTCAAAATTTTATTAGTACACATCCATATAATCCTTCTACAAACGGAATCCTGTCTGCAGTGATTTAATGCATGTTTTATTCTGATCTTCTAATCTAAAATGGTGAGTCTATATAACACCCCCTTTTATCAGCAATTAATACTGAATCAAATTTTAGGCAGATTTTTTTAATAATCCTTTGTGATTCTATGGAAAGTTTTCTAAATTTTGGGTGTCTAGTTCCAGTTAAGAAGACAATGGACATAATCTCTTCTAGGAGAACATCTTCATTGATGCTTGGTGATATACCAGCTCAGAAACTGATCCAGCATCTGAAACTCAGACCTGAAAATACAACTACCATACACAAATACTTGATATAACCTTTATTTTTTACCTTCCAGTGCTGTAATTTTCAATTCTGGATTATTTGATGTGTTTCTTTATAACAAGACCCAAAGTTCAGCCTGTCCAGTCTTCATCATCTTTCAAAGCAAACTGAGTTCAGAAGCTTCTCTGTCCAGTTTAATTCCAGAATTATGCAAATAATGCAAAAGCACCTTCAGAGCACTTCTTAGAGCCTTCGACTCTCCATTCTTACTGCTAGAAAACTTTGGGAGGTGCCTGTCAGATCATGCCACAGCTCTGGAGTTATAACAATGCAAATTTGCTCTAAGTATTTTGCAAGACTCGGATGTATACAGACTCCCTGGTAGTGTTTTCTCCTACCAAGATCACTGTTGGGATTTAGCATCGTGAAAGTGCTATCTCTTTTACTTGTCTCCTTCCCAACAGCATTAATTGTATTATGAATTTGTTTACGACTTTACACTGCTTTAGAATTATGTGCAAGACATGCAGCATGCTCAGGGCTCCCAACTGAACTGCAAATAAAGGTAGCTGACCAAGCATTCAAAAGATTCACATTCTTTTTCAGTTTTGTTGGCTACATTCATCACAGGATAAACATTCCCTGTTTTCTTCATCACTTTTCCCTGAACTCAATACACAAAGTAAATCTGCAGATGCTGTGATTTTAAATTCATGGCATAATTTTCGGGGGTAACTTTCTGATTAAAAAAAAACCCTTTGTGAATTGTAGCAACTCTCATTGGCTTCCCTTCAAATTTATTTACCCATCATACGTCACTGAAAGATACAAGTGGGCTCAGAAATCATCTATTTCATCTCTTCAAGCAGTAAATTATTATTCCACTACACAAAATTAGTCTCATAACTAGATTTGAATGCATTTACATTCATTTCCATACTCATTAAGCCCCCACCCATAAAAAAATAAGACATTTTGTACTTATAAAAACACATGCACATATACATCTTGTGTAAAACAGGGTGGTTTATATACTACCAAATATTTAATTTTGAGTTCACACATACCAATTTCTTTTTAATAAGGGATTAAAAACAGTGTTTAAGTTCTCAGTGAGCTAGGAGCATTCCCAGAACTGAGTAGGAGGAATAAACTGATGACTTCCTTTGTATCTAGTCCTTCCTCCTATTTTCCATAGTTCAGGGATGTTGACTATCATCAAAGACAAAGGCCAAATTTCCTTGTAATATGGAAAAAGGTTTGGCACTTGTCTTAATGTCAGAGGAATACTCTAACCCCGGGGGCATTCCCAGCCTACATGCATAACCAGGCATCTGGGTATGGCCTTGTAAGCTGTACTTACAATACTAATCAGAGCAGTGAGTGGAGCTCAAGCACTCCAGGAAATGTACTGATCAGCAGATTTCAAATCTGGTTTACCTCTCTTTTGTGTCTAACACCACATAGTAAGTTATATTTCACCAACAGACACAGCCTAAATAACTTGGTAATGGTGAAAAAAATTCATTGACATTTCCAAAAGTACTTATTTATAGACAAATCTACATATACACACAAACATTCATATAATATTCATATATATATACAGATTACTTCAGTATTTTGGACAAATAGGATTTTCCTATTCAAATTTTCCAATACTTCTTGCTTGCCTGAATCCGTCTTTTTCAGCAAATTATGATTCATGAGCAAGCATATATTTTCCAAAATAAACTCACACAGTTTTGTTTATGACTTGAGTAACTTTGCCACTTTTTTTATTTGTATAACAAGATGAATAGGCTTATTATTCAAAAAGAGAACACTAAAGCTATGTCCATTATGAACAATTTAAACATATTATGAACAATGGAAATCCTAAAACCACTCTGTGACAGAGATCAGATATTTACATTTTTAATAATAAACTACTATTAATACACCATGAAAGCTCTCGCTAAACTTCTCTGGCTTCTGTTTGGAAGTAAGAGGGTGAACTATACTGCCTGAGGAAAACACTGTTTTCTAACATAGATCCAGGCAAGTAGGATGATGAACATAATGCATAAGGTAGAATGCTTTTTCAGATCAGCAAGACCAAACCATTTAAGCCCCAATCTGAGAAGGGCTCTCTTCAGCTTGCTGATATCCAGTTATACTGCATTTCCACTCCTTGGAAAAATTTGGAAAGAATAATTAGGGCATAAATACAGCACAGTTATTCAGAATAAAAACCAAACTATAGACCAAATATGCCCTAAAAGACCAGGTGAAAGCTGGTAAGGGTTTCAGTCAAGAAATTAATGCTAGGAATAAAATATCTGCAATCAGTTTAAAAGAGAGAACAGTTGATCTCAGTGTTGACAAATTACTGGGCAAGTAGGTATAGTTGTAACTGTAAGAAAATTTTACAAAACTTTTTGGAATTCTGATTATACACACATATACTACACCTGGCAGCTCTGGTCACTTGAAGCTATGTCTTCGAGACAGATGCTTCTATCATCAATTATCAAAATATCTTGCACAACTCAGTGGCTCTATTTCTTGAATGCTTGCAAAACAAGGTTGAGATATGGAAAGTTGCAGCTTTTCCAGTACCTTAAAGAAGGGGCTTAATGTAAGGCAGGGCAAAGGAAATATTAACAACAACAAAAAAATTCATAAAAATACAAATAAAGACAAGTTACTTATGCAGGAGGTTACAGAAAGGCAGAGGAAAAAAAATACCCACCTTTCAAGTTATGCATTGCAAGACCAAACCTTTTATTGTCTCCAGCTGTTAGATGACCGACACATGTTACTGAAATCCAACCCTATCCGGTATTTAAGAACTTATTGTGCTCTTACTGGATAGTGAACATCCTATGAATGTAATAATTCTTCACTGAGCTTCTTTACAGACTGCACCTTAGACTTTATACAAAACATATCTGGCATTTGCATTTACACAGGACATACCTACACAGATGGCCGTGGCTTACTGCTTCCCCTAGTGTCAGTTTGCAGGAGTAATAACTGCTCTTGGGGTGATGCTAGGCCCTGCACATGGAACTGGAATGCTGCTTCTGAGAGATGCTATAGCCCACCTGTGGTGCCAAACACTCTTGCATAGAGAAACTGCCATGCAGAATTATTGTGAGAGTTTGCAAAACTAGCTGTCAGGGTTTTTTTAAAGGGTGAGACATGATCTTAGAGGAGCATTCTTCTGGTCTTTCATAGGTACTGGTATTTCAAGTCTTGGGATTAATTGAGTCTGTAGTTACATAAATGTGAATCATATGACAAAGAGTGGTGAACAGTAAGGATATAGCAGATCTAGAATGTGATTTACCTGATAAGTCAAGCACATTTAAAGATTTCAGAGAAGCACATTTCAAATTACACTTAAGAGCAAGATATATAAAACACATTCGTAACAGTCTGGCAACAGTATTTCTAGAAGCACTGAAAGATCACAAAAGATGGATAATGACTATATTTTCCAGAGCAATGCTTAGACAGAAGGATACTGGTAAAGACAAAGGACATATCACTAAGGTGGTGGTAGAACAACCTGGACACACAGTTCTGGTACCTACAGCTGAAACAAGACTGAAAGTTCAGAGACAAGCCACAGAAGTGATTTGAGAAACAGAGGAAATGCCTTACTGCAGAGGACATGATACAATCTGGTTAGCTGGTGAAAAATACAGTTGAAAAGCAATTTGACTGCTGTGTTTATTACTTCCACAGATAAAAATTTATAGCAAGAACCAATGGCGCAAAGTTGCCTTCTCCCTGGACCTGCCAGTTACAGGTTTCCATAGCTGAGATCTGCCAGGAGGCTGCAGCTGACAGAGTGTGAGAGTCACCGGTAACAGGATGGAGATTTGGAGGCAATGAACCAGACACTGTAGTCAGCAATAATTATCTGTAGCTGTAATGCAGGTTCCAGTAATATAATTTTTTAAAAAAACCCAAAAAGATAAAAATCTAGAAACATATCACACTTTTCTATAAGATTATCACAAAACATGCAGTATTTATTATGAACTCTGTGAGGAAAGTAAATGAAATAATATAGTCTGCAAATGTAATCATAATATAAATCATAATTAGCATTTTCTGGCAAGGTGTGCTATAGCATAAAATAAACTGCCTTATTTAGTATTTCACAGCTGCCACCAAAACCAGTTGATTATTTTGCAATCCTAATCTTAACAATTTCTTATACTTTTCAAGTTTCCATGTTTTTTGACATAAACCCCAAGAAATTAATTCATTGCTTTCATAGGACTTACTTATTGCCATATCCTAAGGGATAGTACACACTGTTATTTCCCACAGATGAGCTTTACTTAAATAAACTGGACTTTCTGGAAAAGATTATGTGGTGGAAGATGTTCCTTTCTCACCTATTCCCCTATATTACCACATTTGTCTCCTTGTTAAAGAGGATGAAGGACAACTGATTGTGTAAGGTTTTGTTGTGTGTTGTGAAGACCAAAAACTGTTACCTGTATGTTGCTCTCATTTTTTTCTGTTGCACAAAAACCTCTTCATTTTCAGACCTACCTATACTCATTATTATAATATTTCTCACTAAATATAGAGGGCAAAGATCAGTAGTGTCTTATTTAATAAAGGCCTAAAATATCAAAAATGTAATTGCTTAACACAGTTCTTGAAATGCATAGAAGATATGAGGTAATGAGATAGGTCATTTACTAACCATATGTTCAGTAAAAAATACAAGGTTCTACATTTGAAAAGGTGGTGAATGGTGGTAAAATGCAGACCTGTCTAGTCCTGCAGCAAAACAAGTCTGTGGTTTGCAAATGTGAGTTCCTATATTGAGAGGTCCAACAGGCACTTATTTTCAGAAAAAAAAAATTATAAAGCAGAGCTTACAGAATTCTCTACGGATTTGTTAAAGAAAGAGGATCAAAGCAAAGATGTGATCATACTCTACACTAAGGATGCACATAAAATAACCCAAAAAACTAAAATAGCAACGGGTATGAGAAAAACATGGATTCGAGTAGTGAACAAAGGTCCAAAAAACCCCCATGCACACTACCCCAAATGATAGCATAAGCATTAAGATTGCATTCTTTATTTTAAACCACTTGAAGAATGAAAGATACATTGCAACTTTTAAGTTAATCCCACGGAGCTAATTTTAGCACTCTGATTGAGCTTTCCAGTAATGGAGACACCAAGCTTTTACAAATACCTTTACTAGAATATTTAAGAAATTGGTTTGCGTAATTTTGTGACAGTGTGTACACAAGCCAGTGGGCTGAGAACCAGTGAATAGAATGATATACACAGGGAAAACCTGAAGCACTGAAAGCTCCTTGTGTTTTTAGGCTAATGGTTCAATAAAATGAAGCTAAGTATAGCTGCAGCTGCAGGATGGGAGTGGGAGTTGACAAAGCAGAGGACAATAGCCATCTTTAAAATCTGATTAAAGAGGTCACTTCCACCATGGAGAGTTCAGGCTGGTAGTGCATATGGATTCAGCAAGTCATAAGTAGCAGCCTCTGCTAAAAACTGAACAATACAGGGATTTCAGCTTCCATTCACCTGCAATAATAAAATATTTTTACTTCTTTTTAGAGGAAAGGGGAAGAGCAAGAATGGTGAATTTCGACAGGGATACAGATAGAGACAAAAAAACTTCTGCAAAGCACATGCAGAAGAGGAATCTGAATTCCTCCTGTATCTCAAGTAAAATTTGAATCATTCCACATGTCATTAAAACCTTGGGTTTTGTTAGAAGCCTGATCTCATCTGCACTTTCGCTGGAGTACCTGTTTTGAGTATTATACAGACTGTATGTGAAGCATACAGCATGAAACTCCAGGTGTGGTCTTGAAATACTGCAAAGTTCTCTAAAGGATTTACAGAGTAGATTAAATGGTAGTTGAAGACTGAAGAGCAGCCGACGTGACAATATAAAGCGCAAGATCTTTGTAATGGTTTAAGCCCTTCTCAAACACTTTCATTGTTATTTCCTGTATAACAGACAAATATTTACAGTAGATTAAAAAATATTTGACTACTGCTTCTGTTACTAGTACACCTCAAGCAGTAGATTTTGAGATTCTGAGATGGAACTGCTATAAACCATACTAACAAATAATGCTTCTTCCTTAAACAGATGAAGAGTAAGACACTACAGCCTACATGGTTTTTATCACAGCTTTGTATTAAAAAGCACATGAAAAATATAAGACGTGCATCAAACCAAACCACATTTATTTCATCAGTCACAAGTGCAAATATAGCAACACGTCAGTTCAGCAAATTACAACACATAGAGAAGAATGTAATGTAAATGCTAAGTACACTGACAGACCAACTTCAAAAGAGCAGCAAAAACCAGTTTATTCAAATAAAAACTTCTATTCTTTTTACCTGTAATCTAAAATAACATAATAAATCTAAATCAGGAATGTCTCTGCTAACTCATGTTTAGCCAGGTATTCTGTTATTAGCAGTTCACATTATCCAGTGTGCAAAAGACCTGTCCAAGCTTCCTAGTAACAGACATTTTGGTTTTAAGCGATTTTTATTCAATATTTAAATAATACAGTGATGACACTAGTTAACATCTTCGGCTATTTGGTATTACAAATTTAAGAATATATATTAAAAAAAACTAAGACCAACTTCAGTGTAGCTGTACAATTCTACCTGGATCCAAAATGGGCAACATTATAGACAAAATTGATTTTTTTTAATACAAAAAAAAAAAGAAGATAGACACAAGTCATCTCAGTTTTTTCCCATCATCTTTAAATCTGTAGTTAAAATATATGCAGTACTTATGTATAAAATAGAAAACATTCCCATTAGAAAGATACTGCAGTTTAATTAGCTGTTTTTCCCTACCCCTTAGCCAAGGAACAATATTTATGCTAAACACGCAATCACTATTTTGCTTTACAGAAAAGCAAAAGTTGACTTTTACACTGGAAATTTAGTTAGCCTTCTTCTTTGTTATGAATTGTTTCTTCTTCTCTTTTTCTTGATAGGCAATGAATTGAGAGTCTGTACCAAAGAGTCTGTCCCACCATGTGAAGGTTGAGGCGTAGTTGCCAATAAAGTTCATGTGATGAAAATCATGAAAACGGGCCCCAGCATAGAAAGGCACCAAATGAAGAGGGTTCAGTGGAACATCATAGCCACTACAGGGGATTAAAAAAGAGAAAAGAAACTATGGTAAGGTTCTTTCCCCAGACATAAACTACAAAATATAGAGACTCAATTGTCATTTTTATAAAATAAAAATATCATTTGGTATTCTAAGGCCCTAAGGTAATCACTATGATATTGGCTTAATAGGAAAAGAAGATCCCTCCAAGCCCAGCCAAATGATTCTGTCAGCTATCCCACAATGGCTTTGGCGCTTGCTTTTCAGATCAGTTTACTAGGTAATACAAAAAAATTTAAGCAAGTAACCTAAAAAATCACAGTGGCTGACTTCCTGCTGGCTTAGCAGTTTTAACTAACTAAGAGTGACATTAGGAAGGAGGAACAAGAAATAACACTATCTTTTAGTGACAAGCTATGGGCATCAGCTCAGCAGCTCATCAGAGAGCATCTCAAATCAACTACAGTTATGTATGCCAGCTATTATTTTCAGCTTACTGTTAAGTTCTTAAAATATTTAAAATTCAGATCTATGATTAAAGTAAGATTTAAAACAGAATAGTTTGCTTTAGAAGGATTTCAACTGTTTTGCTTAGTAGTACTGGAAAGCATCTTACCACCACCTAGTGGAGAGAGTACACAGTAATTTGTTATAAACGCCTCATGTGGTCAATGAACTCAAATGGCAATTATCAGAGGAAATTCAGGTTTCACACCAACTGTTTTATGTCACAACACATACTTTGCAATATATAACTAAACCAGCGATGCTCTGCATGATGCATTTACTAATAGCTCATGCTCCACTAAAACACTTGATGATCACCTTGCAATAAGACACCATATGCTTCATAATATATTTACAAATCCAAGGTCAAGTGTTAATACTAGCATTTCAAAAATTAACTCTTAGTGACCCCTTCCTCTTGAACACAGGAAAGAAAAGCTCATTCATTTATAGATGAACTAAACTAAGCCTACTGGGATTTGCCCTAGCATTTTGGAACCAAATTTGAAATAAGTCATTTTACGACAGAGACAAGAAGTCTTCTCCTTTTAATCTACAATAAATAAACAAATAAACAGAAGGAATTTATGCATTTATTTAAAGAGAGTCAGTGGTCATACAGAATAAAGCTTCTCTGGCCCAAGAAAACAGTCCGGCAAAACATAAAACAGAAAGATCTCTTGGCTGAAGTATTGCCTTTTGTAATTGATTTTTGTGTTCTAATGTGCTTAGGATCATTTGAGATAAGGAGGCACTTAGCTTCTGAAACCCTCCTTGAGATGCTCTAGCCGATAGCCCCACCCTTTTAATTAGCAAGACTTGTTGTTAACACTACTCAAAACAGAAAACTATTAGAAAAGTGAAACAGAAAAGTGATAACTATTCAGGTTGTGTCATTCTTTGTAAGACACACAAAAGCATTTCAGTGTAAAATAAGCAGTACATCTCGGCGAAAAGCACGGATAAGTTTGAGACAGGCTTAGGGACAAGAGAAAAAGCAATTATTAAGAAGCAACAAGCATTTCACCTGTGTACGTCAATGGTTTCCATCAAGCGACATATCACCCATGCCCAGAGAAGAACCACATGATTACAGAAAACAACAATTCCAATAAAAAAGCCAGTTCCAAGGATAAGTGTTTCCAGAGGATGAGCATATTCTGCTTGCATTCCAAATGGAGACTAGAAAGAGATAAGAGACAGGAAACAGTCACCATTTCCAATTTTATATACACCCAAATCAGAATCATTATTTGTGCCATACTGTCTCCTTCCCATTACTCCACAAGACTACAATAGGACAAACAGAATGATGGGCAAACAAAAGGGTATAGCTGGGCAAGGGTCATAACACATTTATTCAGCTCTTCATTGGGAAAACAGTATTCCGAGGTCAGAAGGATTATCATTCCATTAGTAATTCCAAACACTTCACTACTAGTGGAAAAGTTGAAAACTTTTATTTAGGCTTACCATTACTCCAGGTCAAAGCATTATTTCAGGGATATTAAAGTGTTTGGCAAGCTCCTATCAGCTTTGCTATACATCCAGTCTTTGAAGCAGAAGAAAGAAGGAAGCCAAAATATTCTCAGAAGCAGGACTCACTTAGAAATTTATTACATAAATTAAAAATCCCTCATCTTTGACCATTTTTTAAAATAAATTTGTACCACACAAATGTTATTTTGAGATTGATTTAAAACATTTTTTTCTCCTTTGCATATATATATATGCACACATGCATCAGTCATTCCTACATTTGGTTTACCAAAAAAAGGCATTCCACGGAGTTTTCAAAAGTAGAACACCATACACAGAGTACAGTTTAAAAAATTTTAACCTAATGCTGAAGGTTATAAATAAGATCATCAAAAAAACCCCACAATTCCACTTTGTCTTAAGGGATATTTTAAAATCATTACTTTTTGCTATCAGGAAAAGTTTTCAGTGAAACAGTCATTAGCCCACAGACCACTTCTGTGAGAACAGCTAACCACTCTAAAGAATAATGGCCAAAAGCTGCTCTAGCTAGAGACCTAATGAGCTGCCAAGAGCAAGAGGGACAGAGCAGCTGCTGCTGCAGATGCAGATGTACATATGCATGCATCCATCAATACCAGGTTCCTCTGTTATTGGCAGCATGTATAAACCATCCCTTCCCCAGTAGCTTGCAGTTTACTTTTGGCACTGTAAAAGGTTATACACTGAAACACAGCAATACACAAGTGCAGTAGCACTGATTTCTGTGATCCAGAGGCAGTGCCATCTAAACGTGGGATATTAACTGTAATGTGCAAGCACTGCTGGACCCTACCTGTCTCACAACATCTCCTCCAGTCAAGTGTGGCTCATGACCTGGTGCTCAACACCAGCTCCAACAACACTAAATTGCAGAACCACCCAAAATCTCTGGGCTGCACTGTGCTCTTGATGCAGTATTGAACAATGAGCTATACTGCTTCAGAAGTCCACATCCAAAGCTAAAATACTTCCCTGAATCATGTATAGGATTCACATGCCCAGGCTGTGCAAGAGCTGCCTGTATAATCACATTCTGGGGATTCATATGCTCTGGGTAACACCCCAATTTTATTACAATGAAAATCATAAACAACCAAACCCAGAAATTTATTATTTCCCTTCCCCTAACAATGAGACTCATACATACACTTTTTAAAGCCTGCCCTCGCTCAACAGATATGATCAAACTTTAGCAAGAGTGTGATCTTTCACTCCCAGTAAACAAAGTAAAATTAAAGGAGGTGTTTTCAGAAACAAAATGGATATCTGTTCTTGACAAAGAATTCAAGAAAAGACATCTATCCCACTGTCAGAGGGATACAAAATTCTTATGTCTTTCCAATAAGATGTTTAAATAGGTTGCATGAAACATATACCATAAACTAATATTAAAGAAAAAGATCAAGGAATACATACAACAAACTCATGGTGAACCTTATGGATATACTTGTAAATTCTCTTGTGATGCAGCAATCTATGCAGGAAATAGTGCCAGGCATCCTCAATCACTGCACATCCAAAACACTGGGCAACCAGAACATACCTTTAAAAGGCAGAAGAGCTATTAGTTATAGAATATACTAGCAGGCACACAGCTCTGGAAAAGAAAATAGTTTATATGCTAATAATGGTCAGAAATGATTATACCTTTTACTGACTGAACAACAGCACACTGTCACTACTTTTTTAACACTAAAAATACCAATTACCATGCAAAAATGCTATTGTGCTTATCAACTCGTCTGTTGATATGCTGAAGTGAGCTAGCACACAATGTAACAAGCTGTCATTTCAATATTACACAAGCAGTCTATAAAGAATACACAGTCTATAGTCTCAACACAGACCGTGTGAGACCTTGATATAAAAATATAGAGCTGCATCAGCTATCTAAACCAGAGAACAAAAGGCTTTCCAGGAAAGACAGTATTCCAAGGTGAAGAACTGCTATCAGGGTAGGGGGTGGGGAAAGAGGGGGCACCTGTAGCTAAGTCAGGTTTGTTTAAAAGTGTATCAGTTTAGTGTAAGTAAAGGAGAACATGAACAAAGTGATACATTCTGTCCTTTGAGGAACACCCTACTGCTATGATATAAAACAAGGTGGAGGGAAGAAACACTTAGGAATAAAAAAATGTTGGTAAATAAAACCCCCAGAAGTCCAACATTTAAACCATGCCACCATGAATCTTGCTTCACTTTCAAAAACTCCCTCCTAATCCCCTTTCTTCTGTGGATTAGAACGATTTGGGACCATTTAAAAAAATCTAGAAAATTCTAACTAGCTCTTAAAGCAGTTAATCATCAACAGAAGGATGACTAACACACACAGTTTATGTGGCCAAAAAATTATCATGTATTAGAGTTGCCAACATTAATTGTTAAATATTCTGACTCTAACTGTATGTTACTCAGCATCCCCATATCAGAAAAATCTACCTACCATCTAGGCATCTCTTCCCACTCATATGGGATGTTAAAATACTCTGTGAAGTAATAGGTACCACAAATCAGAGGAAGCTGAATGAAGAAGTGATTGAAGAGGAGCGTTTTGAAACACTTCCACTGTTTTTCCCATGTTTCTGGTTTATCCTAAAAAGAAGCAAAAAGAATCAATTGTGTTACATGTTTCTACTACACATAACTGAAGTGCTGCAAAAATTCACTTGGAATCAGTGTAATTTCACCTTGGCAGACAGATAGCATGACTTCCAATAATGCAAATTAACTCTGGCAACACAAATGACATGGGATTTGATTTAGTTTCATTGAAACCTCCTGTTTTTCTAAGCTAGCATTTTAACATAAGTTGTCTTCGTCAGTCACCCCAAACTATTTTTGTTATTTCAGTGTTTATAGTTAGCAGGAACACTTCATACTCAAGAGTTTAACACAATCCATGCTTGCCTTTCTTCTTCGTACCACAGAATGCATTCCCATTGCTAAAATAATACAAAGAGAAGCTAAAGAAGAAATAAATTGTCTTGAAAACATCCAGTTTTTGCAGGAAGTCATTTTACCAACTCCTATAATAATTTCGGAATCTGGTGTTACTGATTTCCAATTCATAATGCAATGAACTGAGGGGAAACAATAATCTTTAGATACTCACATACACTAATTTTACTCTGTCATTTCCAGGATGTCCAGATGAAATGGGGTCATATACATTGGAAACTAGGATACTGCAGTTATATGTTCTACTTGATGTGTTCAAAGGTAAATCAGGAAGTGTATAGTTCACAACTTTCTCTTACCTGCTGAATTTTATACTTTTGCATGTAGGGTATAAACTGAAAGATGAATCCAGGTACACAGAGCAAAAAATATGAAACTTCATGAACTATAAGTGATCCCCAAGTTGCAATCTGGAACTTTGTGTAGTTATCCAGCATGTAATTCCAGGCATTTTTAAATGGTTGTTGCAGGGGATTGTCAGGCAAGAAAGAGTCTATATATTCTACTGCCAGATAAGCAGAGTTCAAGATATTAACACTGTCGTTCATTGCCATCGTTCAAGCATAAAACATCACAATTACAGCTCTTCTATAGTTGTAAATAACCTGCAATTTAGAGAAAAATTTAACAACAGTTAATCTTCAGAGAAAAAAAACCACATTACCTGTCATAGTTGTTACATAGTTTTAAAGTGAAAACTGGGTAAATACAGATTCTCTTTCCACAGAATAGACTAGAAGAACAACGCTTAGGTTTGAGAGGCAGTCAGCTCTTAGGTTTTGCGATTAGGTCAAGGGAGCAAAAAGATAAAGAAGTACTAATTATTGGCCAAGTGTATTTCAAGGTTTTTGTGGGGTTTTTTATATTCTATACTAAAAGAGCACAGAAAGGTTCAAATGAGATTTAGCAGATGAATTAACTGTGACCTCTTGATTATCCAGTTCCATTCTTCTCATAACTGTAAGCCAAAATCCATGCAAATTACATCAACACTGCAGCTGGCCTGAGGCAATCTACCTTTCTGTAAGTAATGGACTTTTCATCACAGCTCCCAAAAGTACAGACGCTGAGTTCCCACAGGCGTCCTGAACTTGTGCCTTTTTCACAGACTACACTGCCTGTTGGTTTGGGATGGAAGGGACCTTTAAAGGTCATTTACAGTCCAACCCTCTTGGGATGGGCAGGAACATTTTTCACTAGATCAGGCGGCTCAAAGCCCCATCCAACCCAGCATTCAAACACTTCAGGAATTGGGCATCCGCAACTTCTCTGGGCAGCCTGTTCCAGTGCCTCAGCACTCTCACTGTAAAAAATGTCATCCTTATGCCCAACCTAAACTGACCCATTTTTAGTTTAAAACCACTGCCTCATGCCTTGTCACTACAAGCCTTGGCAAAAAGCTCCCTTTATGCACTAAAAGGCCACACTACAGTGTCCCTGGAGCCTTCTCTCCTCCAGGCCACTCAACTACAACTCTCCCAACCTCTCACCGTAGGCGCTGTGTTCTCTGACCATTTTCGGGGCCCTGCTCTGGACCATCTTTCACTCTCAAACTTCCTTGTTGGACACTGGTCAGTCCTCAACGTTAGGCTTAGGTTAGGTCCAACACAAACTACAGAGTCAATTAGGTGGGAACAGACCTGTGAGACCATCGAACCCACCACGTCCACCAGACCATGGCACCGAGTGCCACATCCGGTCTTTCCTGAAACACCGCCAGGGACGGTGACTCCATCACCTCCGTGGGCACCCCATTCCTGTGCCTAACATACCAAACAACATTCCCTAACACGCCGAATAACATACTAAGCCCGCATTCACCAACACTGTAATTTCGTTTCTTAGCAACAGCATCACGATGTTGCCATTTCTTACTAGGAGCAAAAGCATCCGAGCAGCCGCCACGGCAGCTCCCAGCCCGCGGCCCTGACCCGGCGGGCACCCAGGGCGATGACGGCCTGTGCCCCCGGCCCCGCACAGCCAAGGGAGCGCACGGACGGGGGCACACTCCGCACAAGCGCGGGAAACGCCCGGGGGACACGCCCGGCCGGCGCCACCCGCGCTCACCTGCGAGCAGGGCCGAGCGAGCCCGCCCCTCACCTGGCGGCGGTGACAGCGGTGTCGGTGTCGGTGACAGCGGTGTCGGTGTCGGTGACAGCGGTGTTGATGTCTGTGTCGGCAGTATCGGCGGCGGCAGCGCCCGGGCACCAATACCCCCCCGCCGGGGCCGCCCGCTCCGCCAGCGCGCCTGCCCATTGGCCGCGCGGCACCGCCCGGCGCGACGCTCATTGGCCGGCTGGGGGCAGAGGCGCAGGGTCACGCGGCCGGGGGGCGGGGCGTGGCTGCGGCTGTCGAGCCACGATTGGCTGAAGGGGTGGAGTGAGCATAGTGAGACCGCGGCGCGCGGCCAATGGGGCGGGGGCAGCCGCGTGACGCACACGACGCCATGGGGCGGGGCCGCGGGGACGGGATCGGGACTTGCCCCTGCCCCGGGCCTAATCCTTGATCCCTGCCCCAGCCCCAGTCCCTGTCCCTGCTCCGGCCCTGGCCTGAATACCTGCCCCTATGCCTGTCCCTGTCCCTGCCCCGGCCCCAATCCCAATCCCAATCCCTATCCCAGCCCCAGCCCCATCCCTATCCCTATGCCTGCCCCGGGCCCTTCCCCTGCCCCAGCCGTCACCCATCGCTCCGGCTGCCCGCCCAGGGCTGTGTAAACCCTGCAGTGCAAAGGCGACAGCGGCCTCGGGGGGACAGCGGCCCCGACCCCCGCTCCCCGAGGCCGTGCAGTGCCAGGGGACGGTGCCCGGTCCGGCAGGCACACACCGATCGCACCTTCCACACCTCGGAAGATTTCACGGGAGCGGAGCAGTGGCCATTCCCTCGCTCGTGGACAACCAGAGCTTTCAGAAACAAAGCCTGCAGCAAAGCACTGGTGTTGACGTGACTGGTTCCTAAACCTTAATAACGCCTAACTCGTTTGCGTTCTTTAGAGCACCAGCTTCCCGCCTACCCACCTCCCTCTCTCGCCTCCCCTCCCCAATTTTCTTTTTTTCGCTCATGTCAAGATTATTTGGTTTGAGACTTGTATTGAGAAACACAAGTTTTAAGCGACCTGTTGGCATTAGGAAACAATGTACAAACTTTTATTTGAAGAAAATGTCTCAAATATGACAGTAACTTTGGTCATGTTAAAAGGAGGCCATCCATGGACAAATAAAAATGAACTGCTTTATAAGCATGGCCACATACAGTATATTAAGATACTGGCTAATAGAAGCTGAGATTACACGCATAAATAGGCCTTAGTACCATGCAAGTTCAATGCAATTGCATACATTCACTATAAATTTTCAGTTATTCTCATGCCAAATCACCTTTTGGATAAAAAGGTAAAAAAGAAGTAACATCTAAACATGACCAAAATTGAACAGGGAAAAAAAAGTCTTAAGTACAGACAACATCTTTATTAAAAAGATCTTTAAATTACACCTGTTCAAGAAGTGTTACACTGTCTCCGATCTCCTTCAGTGGGAATTAGTAGTGTTAAGCATTGTTACATATCAAAAAATACAGCTCTGTTTTACAACATAGTACTGACATATTCAAAGTACTGTGCCAAATTATAAATAGTAAAATCAGGTTTTGAAGAGTTTCAATAGAGAGCAACAAACATATGCACATAGTATAGTTATGTAACAAAAGTTTTATAAAAGGAAACAAATTTATCCCATGCCAGCTTAAATTACTGAAGTGGGATTCAATACCTACTATGAAGACTGACAGTTCATTTCCTTAAATATATTTATGAGTCTCTGGAAAAAATAAGACAAAAATTTACTTTCACCAGAATACACACCATTCTTCACTGACAATCCATTTCTCAGTCATGACTGACATAAGTCGGTCCTTATGAAAGGTGGCTTCTTTTTTTTTAAGATCTTGCAATAAAAAAATGGTCCACTAGACTTCAAAAATTCAATCAGCTTCTGCTCAACTGCAGAATAATCCTACGCATTGCTTCTACCTAGAGTAATCTTCATCATCTGTCATCTGTCATTGTAGACAGTCACATCTTCCACTGTGACTCAAGGTGCAGCTACAAGTAGAGAAGTGCTTAGATACTCAGTCACTTCAAATACACTTGCTGAAGACTGCTTCTAGTGCATAATCAAGTTGAAAATCCCTTTACTGATCATAACGGTTTGTCAATAACTGTAACACCTAGAGTGGGGGAAAAAAGGCAGAAATCTTTAGGTAGTATTTTTTCAAATCAAGAAAAAATATATACATATGTGTGTATATATATATAATTTTAATACAGTATGTTGCAATTAGCATTAGCTGTGCACCAGCATCCATGTACATATTTCACCCTAATTTCTCTCTGACACAAAGCTGTCTAAATCAGTGCAAAGCTCTGAAAGCTTCTGTGACTTGAAAAAATTGCCACTAATCAAGTTTACTTTATCACTGAAATATATCCTTAACATTCAATTAGATAATTCATTTGAGAAACTGCAATTTCTGAAGGAAACAGATCGTTTTCTAAATATCAAATCCCAAAGTGCTTCCGAATTGGACGCCCTAGATTGAGATTTCTTGTTAAAAAAACTAGTCATAACAGAATCATCTTTCTGACTCAGCACTTATGTGCTAAATCTTGTTTGAGTACAGTTTAATACCATTTTTTTTCCTTGTAGTGAATAATTGTTTGAGTCATCATTCAAAATGTACCATCAGACTCTTCCTACCCATTTTAGTACCTTAGGTTTTACCTTAGATAATCAAAAATCATCTGTTTGGATGCTTTGTTGAATTTCTTGTCCTAGCTGTTATATTGTAAAAGTCTATTAAGAAAAATACCTGTATGCATTACCTGCATAGCTCCTTCCTGTACTCATACAAGATGACACAACTGTCCATTTATCAGTTGTTGGATTATAATACTCCACTGTTGATAAATTACAGGAACCATCATCTCCTCCAACTACATACAAGAGACCATTTACTGCACAAACACCTAAAAAATGACAAGAAACAAGTATGAAGAATAGCAATTCACTTATTCACCCCCCAAAAAAGCATAGTTTTTATTCTGCCACCTCATGAAGCAGCAGATCCAGGAATATGCCATTCACACCACATTACATTAGCACGATTTTAAAGTCATTGTTGCATGTACCTGCATTCCTTCTGCACATGTTCATGTCTGCAACCTGCTTCCACGTACTGGCAATGGGGTCAAACACTTCAACACTTTTTCTTACCAAAGGACCATCATGACCACCTACTGCATACAATAAATTGTTTAACACGCCAACACCTGCAAACATATGAAAATATGCAGAATTAACCAGAGAATGGTTTCAATGATACAAAGGAGAAACAATAAGTATTATGTCCACTAACACAGATCCTTCATTAAGTCAATGCTAGAAACTCCTTCAGAAAACATTTGAGTCACGACGCATTAAAGCAAAGAGACAGTAACTACAGCAGGACACTGATAAATATAATATAGCAGGACACTGATAAAGTGCCTTGAGTGCCCATCTACCATATTGCAGCATACAAAGACCAAAGCTGTTCTGCAACAGAAGATTTAGAAAATTTTGGACGAAAAATGATGTGCAGGAAAATGAGGATTGTTGAAATTTAGGACTAATTAGAAGTGACAGTAAATGAGACAGTGTGTTCAGCCAGCATAACAGAAATCTGACAAGATGATAAAGGGTACGTGAATTTTTAGAAAGTAAAAACTGTGCAGTACAGAGGATAAAAGCTGAATGGATAGACATTATACAATAGGGATGTTTCCACCGAAGTGTTGGAATACCTTGTAAACATAGATACGAAACAGAAGTGAATAGTTAAGAGTGAATACCTTCTCTGGGATTTGGAGGAGAATACGAAGCGTTTTTGAACCAAGCTTCAGTTATCAAATTATCCAAAAGGATATTGAAGTGTATCCTTTAATTCTAAGGTCTCCTTTACTTTACAACAAAAGTTTATCAGTCTGTGGGCTTGGAACGAAGGTGTGAATAAAGCTAGTTCTATCTACTTGCTAATTGGGCTGAACATATTGAAAAGATGGTAATGGGGGAATCAGAAAGAACGGTCCGTCTATTTAGTCCTCACTTTATAATGCATTATTAGAACCCAAACACAGTACATTTCAGAAACATAGGGGGGTTTTCTATTAAAACTTTTGCATGATGAACCATAAAAAACTGAACTGAACTGAAAAAGCACCACTATGAAAATATATTGGGAAATCTAATATATGTCACTTTTAATATTATGAAACTCAAAGCTGAGATTAGATTTGCAAATATAGTTCATAAAAGATTCCATGGAAAGGGCACAGCTTAAAATCTTTTTTTAAGGGAAACAACAAATATGAATGCAAAAGATCAGTTAAGTCCTTCAGAGAAAAAAAAATGCTCATCATGAAAAAAAAAAAAGAAAAAAGAGAACCTTGAGACCTTAATAACAGCTGAAATATCTTTGAAAACATATCACTAATATTGTATGTAAGAGCCATTCCTATATATATATGGTGAGAGAAAAAACTTCTGCTGAAATGACTAAATTTTCTTATTAAAAAGACTTAATTTTAATAATTTAAGAAAGAGAAAAAGGAAATGTGGAAGTTAATTGGTACTGTAAATCTGAAAAATAGCTTTTTGATAGGACACTTTTATAAATCATCCTATCTAATGCTTTATCAGTTTATATTCACTACTAACATTTCCTAATATCCTCCCCAGTTAATTCCTCTTTTTTTGCTATTACTTCTAGCTATCATGTCACAGTACAGTATGACAACTTTTCTTTCTCCCACTCTGATCACATGTTGTTAGACAGGATAATACAACATTCAGGTTTTGTAGAATTAAACATCACAGTGCTAGGAGGAGGGCTACGATTTCCCATTTAAATATGTGATGTGATATAAACCCCCCCACCCATGCTTTCAGGGTAGTTACCAACCTTCCTATTCAGTGTGTAGAGTTTTCCCTCTGCCATGTTTTGCCATTTTTTTCTTTCATAGCTCCTTATTTTTAATAATGTCCTCCATTCCTCCTTGGTGCTTCGTTTTCCCTTAATCCCACACCCAGTTTCCAGGTCCTACCTTATGTCTTGCTCCTTCCGTCTGTATCCTCTTGTTGCCGTCTTCTGAGTTCTCCTTTCTTTGTTACTTTTCTTTCCTGCCCATTTTTCAGGACCCTGTCTTATATCTCTCAGCCCTCCCAAATGGCCTATATCTGGATCTGAAGTTCCTCATCCCAATATGTTGCTGTAAACAGATCTGTCCCCGTATTGATCAACTGAGAAGCAGTACTAAAGAAGAGTAATTGAGGGTTAACCTCTGAAAAGTTGCTTTTGAATGAAGCTGAAGCAGTAGAAACAGTAGAGATGAGCTTAAGTTCTTTGAGATGACCAGAGATACGAAAATTTAACACAGGAACAAAATTCTTTTTAGTTAGCACCCATAACACCACCAGGACTGATCACCAGTTGGAACACTTGTAGTGGGTTTGGATATTTGGCCTCTACAGGCGAGCTCAATCAACAGTCATGATTTTCACATTACCACCCGCTCCTCTGCCACACAAAAATATAATTTTCCACATATTTAACAGTGTGGCACAGAAGAATGTTCATTATTTTACTCAATTATATGAATCTGAAATAACTGACTACATTTACTTTTCCTTTCCACTTTTTTTTAATCAGAGGACAAGGTAAAAGGCAGAAGAGAGCTGAGTAAGCAAACAAAGTCCTGAACTCAAGGACAAGGGGAGAGAGGAGAGGGGCAGAAATATCCCAGTAGTTAGTGTATCTAAAGAATTAAAAATTTCAAAGTTGTAGAAGAAATCCAACATTAAAAAAATTCCGAAAGTATCTATTGTATAAATAGGCTACAAGCACAACAATTTGTAAAAACAGAGTATCAAAAAATAAACCCCCAAATGCTGAAACAAAATGTGTGTGCAGGCAGACTGCAAAATGAAGCTTTGTCACAACCCACCAACACTACTTATCTTATAATGATACTTGTAATCTGCCCATTTTATAGAAATGTTTTTCTCAAAATTTGCCAATATTAGACAGGAGTATTTAACAGTACCCTTATTGCAACTCTGTCCAGTTTTAAATCCAGAATTTACTTCCAAGATGTGCAGATTGAGTTACTAGAAGTTTCACAAGACAACTGTTTTTTTGAGGTACAGTGTATCATGTTTTCTTCATTAACTTTATAGTTTTAGTTTAGAAGCACGACCAAAACATGTCTTTTAGTAATAAAAGATATCAACTTGCTGATTTTGTAAGGGTGTAATGGAAGTGTCACAAAGTACCTTAATTTTAGCAACAAATTTAATACTTTGATAAATTTCTTTTGGAATTATTTGAACCGAATTTAACCATCATTATAGAGATAAAAACTGTTCAGAGTTAACAAAGAATAATGAAAGGCAAGATGAAAAGTTGGGATAACTATTAATCATCTACTGAGCATACTAGAAGTCCATCCAGATTTATCTGTGGCAATATCTCTTCCAATTTTGAAGCACATTAATGCAATCACCAGTAGATACTTGAAGGGTGTTGCTAAAAAACACCTTTGAGTACTTGGCAAAAAAAGTTACTTAAACTACTAAAAAATAAATGTAGAAAATAATATCATGGAATTTGACTTGAAAAACTCCATGGGAACGCATCTAGAGAAATAAAACAACTTCTGCGAGTTGAAAAAACCTGAAATACCAAAAGACAAATAGAGGACAGTGAACAGTAAATGAGATTCAAGTCCATAATATAAATAGATAATGAAAATGCTAAAGTCAGTTTGGAGTTGTGGAAGCACCATTTCATTAAACAAATGTGGAATACCACAGGCACTTTTGATGTCTTTAAAGAGAAATATACATGCTCAGAATCGCAAGAAGGAAAAAAAAATCCATAGAAAATAAAGAAGGGATTTTTAAGATCATACAGAAATAAATAGATATACCTTGACTAAACGATAAGGAAGGATAACATGTAGTAGGCTGTACATGTACAGAGGATGTAAACACCAGGTGATGAGAAGAATTACTGAAGGTGAAATAAAAGGTACAAAAGTGGAAGTAATAGGATGAAACCATTAATACAAACTTAAGAATGAACAAAGGACAAAATTTCCTGCAGTGAATCAGAATGCAGAACAAGTCCTCCAAAGAGGTGGAAACCTAGTCACAGTTCACATGTAAAGCCAACCTGCAAAATCAGCCCTACATTGGCAAATAGATCTCTTTGAAGAAAAGACATTTTTTCATCCTAGCAGTATAGAATTTAATACTTTAGTATTTAGGTGATAGTGATTTTTACAATCCATGAGTATTTGTATGTTGAAAAACATCAGAAGTTGTGGAAAGAGGAGGAATATGAAAGTATGAAAACGCAAAGAGAAATATTTTCTACAAACAGACTGAATCTTGCTCTGTAGGACAGTTTTGTTTTACAACCTGCTGTGTATCAGCCTTATAGGACTAGTACATTCCATTACATTCAGACTTTAGCTTACCTTTTATATTCTTAGGTACATTTTAAACCCACAAATTTTCAGTTCTACAAGGATAGTTCATCCTTGTCCACTCACCTGCTCCGCTCCGTCTAGTGCCCATTTCTGCAACATAGGTCCACTCATTTGTATTAGCATCATAGCATTCTACTGAACTAAGGCACTGACGTGATGCTCCATCATAGCCACCAACAGCATACAGCTTACCTAGAAGGGTAACCAACAGAAAGCAACAAATTTCTAATGCACACAGACTGTATTGGTACACAGACAGAGAGGAAGCCATTGTTCTCTAGATTAGCTACTAATCAGTACCTGTTGACAATCAATTACTGAATTTCTATTCTGTAAACAGTTTAAGTTAGCACACCATAGTTCTTGTCATTTTCAGGATGTAAAAGACAGCCAGTACCTACCAGAACAATGCAAGTTAAAAAGATTTTAAACTGCCTAGCTGAAATACAAAGGTAAGGTTTAAATTAAGCACTGTTCAAAAGCAAGCTTATTCAAGTACTGGAAAATAGGCTTCCTAGAAGTATCACAAATTCAGATGAAAATTACTTGCACAGTCTGCATTTTCAGATTAGAAACAGCAGTGGTTCCAATGCAGTTAAAAATGCACACCTAAAACTGTCTCAAGAGCCAGCCCACTCCTGCATTGTGAAAGTGACATCCAGGCTATTCACCACCGATCTGATTAGAAAGTCAGCAGTTTTCCTCGCACTGGCCTTGGGATCATTCCCAGCATTCAGCCAGCAAAGTGAGCCATGGATAACTGAGCAGACAATACGGCAGTGCTACATCACTGATGACCAGTTGATAAGGTCATCACTTCAGCTCTCTGACTTTGCTGATGTACACAACACAGAGCACACATGCTTAGAGAGCTTTTCCATCAGGCACAGTTGAAGCTCTGAAAAAAAATTTAAAACTACTATGCTAAAAACTGGTAAAACGCAGGTGGAATGATTACATATTGTTCATTCCATTTGAATTACAAGGTTGAGCAAAAACATAAATCTGAAGTATGTTTTTAAAAGTAAGAAAAAGTAGTAGGGTAAATGATTGTATTTCCTCCCCTGGTTTTTCTACTATAATTTGTCAACTTACCTCCGACCACACCTACACCAACGCTACTTCTTCTTGTGTTCATTGGAGCTACATGAAACCACTCATTAGTCTTTAAGTTGTAAACTTCGACTGATGATAAACCTATGAAGACAATATAACATTATTTTCTCTATAAATCTAGGTGCAAAATACTGAAAATTTTGCTTTCAGAAAATTCTTCATATCTGAAAATTCAAATTACTTCATTTCAAGCACTGTTAATTACTGTACAAAAAGCACAACTGATGTCTTTTAGATAGCCAGTTACAGTCAATATATTCTTGGTGCCTGAAAATGGGCAAATTACTAAAAGCTTTATTGAACTGTGAGAAATTCTTCCCTGATTTTTTCACTTTCCTTTTAAATAAGTCCCATTCTTTCTCCTACATATGCTTCTATAATAGTTATTAAGCAAAAGGATCACCTCTGCACAAATGGTTTAATGCATCTGGGAAGAGAATGAACAGTGTATTTCTAAAGCCTTCACACAGGTCAGAAAAAGCTGTTTACAATCCTATTTAAGCTACATGAAAACACAGAAATAACTGCTCACATCTTCCAGAACTTAAGGACTGACTACAGAAGGAATACTGAATGGGAACTTGTAAAAAATTCACTAGTCATTAAATCTGTCTTAGACAGGAGCAAACAGTCCAACGTTCAGGTAGAGGGTAGAGGGATGTGACCACTGAAGTACATTGCACATCACAAGATGCCAGGCTACCCTCATGCTCAGTGTCATCACAGCTACCATGAAAGAGACATTCAAATTTGATACAATTATGTTAAGAGTAGTCAAAACTGTTCAGAAATTTATAAAGCAAATATACCTGTACTCCCATCAAATCCTCCCACAGCATAAAGAAGGCCATTTAATACAGCTGCTCCCAGTGTACTTCTCCTGTCTTGCATGTTAGCAACACTTGTCCACTGGTCCTTCACTGGATCATAGGAATCTACTGTGCGAACCCTTAAAGAACCATTGAAACCACCAACAGCGTAAACCATTCCTCCCATGTACACCATTCCTAGAGCAGGGAAACGGGGAGGAAAGGTGAGCGTTTTAGTCTCTTTGCCAATTAATTTTATTCTGCACTGTCCTAAGTATGCAGATATTTGACACAATTCACAGTACTCACTACACCGGTGGTGCTTTTGACAGTCTCCTAGAGCCACACTTTGTTCAGATTAAGCACTAGAAGTTCTGACACTTTTTGCTACTAATAGCTTACACTTCTGAATACCATGCTTGCTGCAATTCTTCTTGCTTAAATAGCTCAGCTGCTTCAAGATCACATTTTTATGCTTCTAATAGTGGTTGATCACTTCACATTCTTTATGTCATTTAATAATAATAGGGTATTTTAATAGTAAAATTAGTCACCATTATAATCCATTAATATTTAAATTTATTTATCCCTTGTGTCTAATGGCAGTAGTAAAGCAGTTTATCCTACTGATTACATAATGAAGCCCAAATTAAGCACAATTTATCAAATTTGTATTGTTCCAGCTTAGCAAATAATTCAAATGCTGAAGTCAAGGCTTAGCCCTTCTTTGATAAATATCTTAAGTACTGTTCCAAAAAACATAGTCGTTTCTACAGATGCCTAAATTCTGAAGTATTACAAACCACAACAAAGAATTAGTCATTGCTTACCTGCTCTACATCTTCTGGAAGGCAATTCAGCCACCTGATGCCAGCGTTCTTCTTTAAAATCATAGCATTCAACACTTCGAATTGCCTTTGGTGCCTGTCCTCCAACTACCATCATCAACTAAAAGGGAGATAATAATTGTTACTTATCTGCATATATGAGAGCACCTGAAAGATCAAAAAAGTGTTAAAAAATAAAGCAAGCTTCTGTACAAAAAATAAAGGATGGTTATCCTAAATTAGAAATATGAGTCTTGCGAACTAGGCAAAATTAATTGTCTGGGGTTTTTTAAACAAATGTAATTCATAATTATTGTGTTCAGAGGAAATACCTGAAGTAGAAAAGCAATTAGAACCTAAGTAAAGCTCCCACAAACAAGGCAGATCCTTCTGTATCTTCACATCCTACTCTGACCTCAGATATGAGAATTCAATGTCTATGATGTGTAATGGAACTGTGACCATCCATCTGCTGAAAAGAATCTGCTATTCTATTACTGCGGTTGTCACAACAGTACTATGAGAAAACTACTTCATTGGAAAGAAGATAATATCTAATGTTTGTTTTGTTTGCTCCTAAAACAGATGAAATGCAATACTTCGCTAACAATTTAATAAAATGTCTCAACTCAGAAGCTTCACTCAGTCTTTGTTTCATTTCAATTAGTTTGGTTTTTTTAAAGAACAGGCTTATTTCTCCATTATTGTATGTTTCTCAAATGCTGAAGCGCTTACTAAAAATTGTTTCTTGGGAGGGGAGGTAGTGGTGGCACTGTGTGTAGGTGGGAGACTAAAACACCTATATCATAAGTAGCTTGGAGTGTAAAGTGTTATATTTTTCTGATAAACAATTCTGGTACAAAGTTTTTACTGTAATACCCCAACAGCCAGCCATACTCTTATGACATCTTCTAAAACAGAGTTTGAAGTAGTAAGTATATTGGAAAAATTAGGGTCTTACTTTTGGAAGGCTGGCGGGTGTTCTCAATTTTGTTCGAGTGCTTTTCATCAGTGCTCGTTGCTCAGTTGGTAGCAAGTGATACTTCATAGCTTCAATGAGGTAATCTTTACAAGCACTGCTGTTCTTAACCAATATTTCCTCTTCAACTCTCTGTTTATTTAATAGAGGTTTAAAAAGTTATGAGTATGTTAAGGAAGTAAAACACAAATCACAATCTGAAGCGTATAACATCTGTGTTACATCACACAAATGCAGAAAGATCTAATTTTTTTAAATTATTGTTTAATCAGTTAGGCACAAATTTATATGTTGGCAATATGCAGTCCCTAAAACAGAAAAAATAAATCAGGAGATGCTGTTTTTAAATTAGTAAGTGGAAGAAACAGTACTAAGCAAGGGAAAGCACTTTTCTTACAATCCAAGAACATTTCTTGAATTTTCAAATACAGAGAGTACAGAATATTTTAAGGGGGGAGTAGTGGAGAATAATTTAAGAAACTAGTAAGTCATCCCACAACAATAAAAAACACAACAGAACACAACAGCAAAAAACCTCCAAAACCCACTCAGAACAACCCACACAAAGTTGAGAATTGTATCACAAAAATAGAATTTCTAAAATAAACACCTACCAACCTACTACTACGCCTACTAACCAGTGTTAATAATGAACTCATGTTTTCAATCTTAAATATCTGATCTGACACCAAAGCGCCCAAAATGAGCTTATAAAATTTGAAAAAACGTATTTTAACAGAAGCAGGTAAAGGAATGTGTCCTTTGTCATTAATTCCTAATTAACTTAAACAATAGATATGATTCTGAAGTTGAAAATTCACATATGAAAACAAATCTTTCATCAAAGACTGTATTAGAAATGAAAGCTAACCTGATCTCAGCAAATTGCATTGTTCAGATTACTAATGTGGTCATGTAGTCAGCTAAACAGACAAATTACTTACATAAGTCATCCTCTAAGTGGCAGTTCCTCATTTGACTCAGTGTGTGCATCTGCACATGCATATGTGGTAGTGGTTGTCTGTTTAATTTTACTATCAGTAACAAACTACATTACACTGTTGTTTAAATTTAAAATTATTCATCCGGAATTAAAGTAATGAACAGAAATGTCCATGTGCAGAATAATTAGTATTCCTTTTTGCTTACCTGAACTAAATATTCCCGAGAAAGCAAAGGCAGCCGAACATGCTCCATCAGACGTGCCATTAACTCCTGCCTTACATCTTTGTCATGGTTTACCCAAGCTATCACTGCTTCAAATACCTTCCAGAAAACAAACAAATGCGAGTCCCTTTACTTAAAAGTTCATAAGCAAGAAAACATAAGTCTGCCTCTAAAAATAGTTTTGCTAATACTAAAATTCCTAAAACAAGAAAAGATGATAGCAGTTACAGCTTCCATTATTTCCATATTTATCAACTACAAAATTAAAAAGGTGCATTAGCCAGTCTCCTTTTATATTGCTCCTCTACTGGTGTTTCAAGGATAGGTGTGCTACATTGACAAAATGCACACAGTAACTTCATTGATACTGAAAATCCAGTAAAGCTAGGTAAACAAACAACACAGCAGCACCAATATTACAGTCCTCATGCTTTTCTTCCTTTCTTGGAGAACTGGCCTGCCACATCACCATTCAAATGACTTATCATCACTGAGTCTTACTGGGAGAAGTAATCCCAAGCCTAGTTTTACTTCCGTTGCACAGTAGCACATGATACACTAGAACATTAAAACCTTAATTATACTCCACAAAAGCAGCATCACATGTATCAAAGTGATAGAACTGGACCTTCAGGGTATTGAAGGAATAACAACTTGACTTTGCAGTTTAATCAGGTAGTCCTTAGATTCAAAGTTTCAAAAAGGTTTTAACATGAAACGATACCTAGCCACACAGATTAGTATTCAAACACACTTTTGAACACAATTTAGCCTCATTTGAACAGAGGTGTTAGTACTCTAACACTACATAGTCCTTGGAAAAATGAAAACCAACATATCTCAAATAGATCACTGAATAAAAAAAGCTCAAAATGAACACATCCACAAGCTGAAAACCGTTAGAGGTTTGGAGAAATGCCCATGGCTCACAGAAGACCACAGTGTTTAAAAAACTGCTTTAAAAGATTGAGATCTATCCAGCGCACATTAAACTCAAGTTAGGTAATACCAAGCTGCCTAGTCATCTCCTTTGCAACCTATATTTGTTCAGTTAGGCTAAACAGTTCACGTATACATACAGAGTTTCAACACCTTTGTGAGACTGCTGATGTTAAAGTTAGTAAATGGCATACACTTGCTCTTCAAACTTTGAGTTATTTATACCTTGGTAAACTAAACTCCTATGTATGTGACTCAGAATGTGTTCTGTTTATTCTGTTTGAAGATGAGAAGGAATTTCCATTTAATGTAGCTTGTTTTTTGGTTTGTTTGTTGGTTGTTTTTCAAAGATGAGTTATGTGTGTTAAGGCAGTTTTAGGATTTGTAAGAGTTGAGACTAATTTTCAACATCAGACTGGTAACACTTTGGGGAAAAAATCATTTAAACTCCAGCACAATACATGTCTAATCTCACTAAGACAACAAAGAACACATCCAAAGAAGTGTACAAGAGCAATATGAGGAAGCTTGCTCTCTCACCCAAAAGGATAAAAAGAATAATGGGATACAGGTGGTCTTACCTTCTCTTCTGAGGCAATTGTGAGTTTGTCACTGGATATAAGACTGCACACCTGCTCAACACCAAGATTGAGGTATTCTTCACTAAGCACAACATCGGAAAAGTGCTGTTCTGTTTGGAGGAAGAAATACGCTAACATGCAGTGTGACATGTATCTTGAAACAAGCATTAAAGCAGCAGGGGAAAACAGAGGGAAAGGATTCAATATGCATGCTATTTTGTCACAACTAGAAGCAATACATTAATTTAAAACCTTTTCTGTAAGTTAAAGCTTGGTCTCATAACAAGCTTTTATATTTAAAGATTCTTTAAAATAACTGAAATATTAAAACACATTATAATAAAAGTACAAACCGTAGCAATTTTCAGCATTGCATCATCTCATTACTTGTCCTTGACAATTACTTAAATCTCATTTTGCTAACTCTGTATACACAAATACAGCAAAAATGATTCCAGATACAGAAAATCCTCTGTATGTTGTTGACAAACATGTTTTAAATGTGTAGTTCAACATGAACAATAATTGATTCATTAGAACGAACCAGCAGAGTCAAATAGCGAGCCTGGAATCCGTTGCATCTTTCAGAACTACTCCAAGGTCATAAAATATTGCATATCACAATCTCTACAATGTGTAGAAGGTCTGTAATTTTCCCTCAGATGTTTTTTTTAAAGCCTCAATCTAAAGTAAACAAAACTAACAAAATGTAATGTTTTCAGTTGTAGAACCAGAAAATTTCTTCTAACACAGAGCATGTATCTCTATCAAGTTGTTGTTCAGTTATTCAGTTCCCCTTTCCCTCCCTTAAAATTGCTTTTTAAGCCATTCAGTTGCTTAAAAAGTAGTTCCATTTAGTTAAATTATTTTCTCCCTCTTCTGCTATTCTTAATAGAAGTTAGAAGGGACGACCGTTACTGAGAATTTAAGAATTCACTCAAAATGAGAATAAGTTAAAAAGAGACCATCGAACATATTCAAACTAGAACATTTTATAGCCTTTTCTATCACTCTACTAGTGCTACTATAGTTAGGACTCCATATTTGAGAAACAGTTTTAAGCTGTTAATAAATTTAAAGAATGCTGAATGCTTCCAGCTCAAGAAATCTAATTTTTCAGTTCAACTTTGCAGGGTACAACAGCTTTTATACTGTACTAAAATCTAGAGAGTATAAAAAGATAAATATAACTCAGTATAGTTCTTGTCCTTTATCTAGTTCAGCATGCTGTTGTTCCTTGAAATAGGGTGCACAAATTGCTTCAGACAGAAGTCCAAGAACTTACATGAAAAGTATGATCATAAAACCTCCTCCTTTAAGGGTCTCACTATAACCATGAATGACTAGAGACTGCTAGCCAGAAAGATGGTATTTTACCTTAGCCACACTTTACTAAACAATGAGTTTAGTGATATACAGTCTAGTACCCTTGAATCCTGTTAAATTCTTGACTTTATGATTTTCCCATAGTAATAATCCCACAGTAACATTGAACAAAAAGCCACAGATCTAAGTTTAACACCCAGTTTACCGTTAATCAGTTTTCAATCTATGCTGACTCTCCACACTAATGCTAATATGATAGGGAAAGCTGCAACCTGTTCATTTAAAATTATCCATTACTCTATCTCCTTTTTTGTCTTTTTCCCTAAAGTAGACAGTCCTTGCATTTTCAGTCCCTTATCCTACCAGCCTTTTTATTCATGAAATGACCATCACTACAAGTCCCTCTAATTTTTGGGATGGACAGGTAGTATTTTCTGCAGTATTTGAAGCAACAGGAGAGGAAGGATGAGGAGAAATACTATTGATTTTTTTAACATCCCCATTACTTTTCCACTCTTTGCAAATAATTTCATATCTTTGCAACTGATTGATAGATAACCTTTGGGTAGAAGCCAATTGAAATTACAGCTAAATGGATTATTTCAAATAATTAAAACATGAAAAAGAACTAGAGAATGCAAAAATAATTAAATGTGCCTATGGCAATTTATGCAATGGTGTTCAAGTCTTGAAGACAGGCAGCTTTATTATATATAAAAATTATGCTTATGAAAATCAAACTTTTTCATCCTTTTAACAAGAAGGATATCAGCATCTTTGAAATAATATGATTCAGTACTAATATTTAAAAAAAATCAAACTTTTTAATGCTCTTTTCCCAATAATGAAAAGAGAAGAATAATGTTGGAGGTGTATGGATTTTCCTACCTTCTGGGTTAGGATTTGTATGATCTCATATTATTGCTCCATCCTGAAAGTTTCAATAATCTGGAGATATTAACATCAAATGTGATGAAACTCATGACGTGATTAAATATTTCATGCATCTGTCCCCTGTAAAATCTCAAATTAACTTGTTTTTTTATTTATCGCATTGAGTAACATACTTCTTTTTTAATGAATATCTCCTAGAGAAGCAAAGAGAGAACTATCCAGATGGAAGTTTCCATGAGAGAATAAAATAATTATTTTTTCCTAAATCAGAATTTTCCACACAGTATGCAACTTTGACAAATTTGTACTGGAATCCTGCCCCATTTCTTGCCTCTTTAATCAGGCACTGAAGCCAGCTGGCTCCAAAGTCTGGCAGCCTGGAAACAAACTGGCTTAGGAGCTGCAGAGGCTTGGCTCCCAAATTCCTACTTCCTAAGCAAGTAGAAGCCTACTTCTTTATCATCAAAACTAAAATCTGTCTTTTAAAAACCCCTTTCCATTTTAGGACATTTCTAAAATATCTGTTCCAATTGCATATGAAAAACAGATTTTCACATTTTCACAACGGAGTCAGTTTGTATCTGAATAGCTAAAAATCTGTCCTTATCTACCCTGTACCAGCAGGATGGCACTTCATTTGCAGGAACAAACTAAAAGGACTAAAAGGAAGTCCTTAACAACAGGAAAGCGGCTAGTAACAAAGTGTTTGAAAGTACAATAAACAATGCCAGCATGAAGAGCATAGAAAGATAACAGAAGACGTAAATGTACCACTTTTTGGTATTTTTCATGATGGGTCTGGAGCTATGTATGATACATGTGTGTACAGCAAAAAGCACTTGACAACTCTTCTATAAACAAAAAGTGTATAGCCTTGCTGGCCCACAAAGACACTGACATTAACTTTATATTTTTCAATTACATAGGAAGGAAAGCTATATCTGGAATCTGCACAGGACATTTTGTCCTATAAACATCTGTGGATTAATTCACAAACACTTTTTCACTTATTTGTATACCTGCAGTCAGAAGAGATCTTCCCAAAGCCACATTAATACGCATGGAAAAAAATGGCCACAACTTATCAGTGCCAGAGTCTGCAGCTGGAAAAAGGGAAAACCTTCTCATTCTACTAGATCTTTTCATGACAATAATCGAATGCGTGTTCACATGTGGAACAAAATATCCAAACCAAACATATTGAGTTTCATAAGTGTCTTTTGTCTGGTTTAGGCCAACTATTTCTATTCCACAAAACAAATGATGATTTTTTTATAAACTAACCGGAGAACCTGCACCTTTCTGACGTGATAGTACTACAAAACCACTGGAATGTTACAGCACTTTCTATTTCCACATCTTTCTGAGCTGATAACCTCTTGTTTTAGGGGCAATGCATAGCATGGGAGCTTGGAAAGGTCTAAGCCTTATGGTCACTTACAAGAAAGACGGAAAACAGTTTCACAAGCAGATGAAACAAAAACATTAAGAAGAACTACTTTTTAAAAATATTGGTTTGATTCACAGTGTCACATTGTGGTTTTTTTTTGCTTGGGACAAAAGGTCTTTGCTAATGGCCTAATTTCAGGCACTGATCAAGCAGGAATCCCAGCCTTATTGCAGAAGGATAGACACAAGCTCTGCCAGTTGGAGAACCAGCGGAAACTAAACACTACAGAATCTTTTTTTTTTTTTAAAATATGATTTACTTGTCAATTTTATGCTTAAATAACTGCTTTTTAGAACACCATGAAATTCACAGAAGCCAAGGCAACAGCAGCATAGCAACAGACGTTGCTACTCAGAATAGAATCATAAGAAAGATTCTGACAACTACATCCTTTCAATCTGATGCATTTGGATGTACACAAGAACAGTCTACAGAAGACCATTTTCTCAGGCAAAATTGTTATTCTGTAAACATTCTTTAAGATTATGTAGGACATATCCCAGACTAAAACTGAGGACACACCCTAGCAATGTCCATGATGCATCCTCTTCATAGGAATCCTCACACAAGAAGGATGAGAGGCCTCAGCTGTACATAGTCCCTAAGTCTGCAAGAGCAACAAGACCCAGAGCAGAATTACTTTCTAGAGCATCATGAGAGCAGGTAGCATCTCAAAGTTTAATTGCAACATGAGCTCGTTCCATGTAACCTGTTTCAATTGTCCACTATTTTCAGATCTCTCCCTAGGAATCACAGGGGCATATAAACTACTTTCCTAGAAATCTCACACTCTGCTACAGAAGGACCAACCCCACCACAGGATTCTGAAGCTCCAATTTTAATGAAAGTTGGGGGTTTACTCCAACTGGAGCAAAGTTCCAGAGTTTCACTTTTCCAATAACTTCTGATCCATTGGCATCCATTTGTTTTTATACTATCATTGCCTATTACCACAACTATCTCTCTCCCTCTTTTTCTAAATATAAAATAGCAATAAAAAGACTGGGAGAAGTTAAAAATCAAATTGCTTTTCATATTCTCCAGCAGAGAAATATTTTCACTGTTCTTGTCAATCTAACCCTTTCCTGTACTCACTCTAGTTTCTGGAGCCTTAATCCAAAAATGTCTGCTCTGGGAGTTAAGCTGCCTATGATACAAGGCCTAATTCTGAAATGGCACAGCCACATATTTTTGTCTCAGACTTCTGAGATTTTTTTTCCATTGCAAGAAAGCTTTGACAAAGCCATTTGAGATAAGAACAGGGGGAAAGGGAGCTATGATGGCTGAGATACAGGCAGTAAGTACCCTGAAAATTCAAGAGGAACAACATTGACCTGAAAAGGTACAGAAGCGTACAGAAGAAAATCAGATTTCTGCAGACAGAAATTCAGCAAGACTGATGATCAGCCAATTTCAAGGAGAAATGAAGGTCAACCCTTTCTCCCTTGATGCTTTTACCATGAGTACTGAGCATTCTGGTGCTCAGCCTAGTAGCTTGCATGTTCCATGTGGGACCAACAAATAGGTTCCCCCTTCTTTTCACTTGCCTATATCCTGCTTGCAGAGTCTCTCTGAGCTCAGCAAAGAATGCCTGAACAAAATGACCCAGGGAAGGAGAGTTACCAGTCTGGACACAGTTCATGTGCTCTCAAAACACACTTAACCAATACTGCACTCAAGGTCTTGCCAGGGTCCTAGAATTTATATTTCTAGAAAGTAATCTATATAAATATTAGTTTCAACTACTAAACTGAACAGTGATTGTTTAGAAGTAACTGAAGTAATTTAGAGGTTTAATTTAGTTTAGAAGTAACTGAGACCCAGAAGTCAGAACAGAAAATAGAAAAAAAATTAAAATTAAAAATTAAGCAACAGCTATATCAAAATGTGTTCCCTAAAACACTAAATATCTGAACATTAACTAGTTAATAAATGGCTTGCTTCTTATTACACAAAAGGTCAAAAGTATAATGGCTTTTTGGATTTGATACTGTATTACTGAAAGATAAAATTATTTAATTGAAACATTTTGCACAGTAGTCTAAATATAAATGTCACAAAGTCATTCAGTCATGTACACATCACAGCTTGAGTAAGGTATGCATTACAAAAGCTAGTACTTTCACAAACAATCTGAAAAGCTTTTGATTTTTTTAAATTGATATATCAATAATTTGAGTAAAATTTTACTAGACTGAAAACTTCTGAGTATGCCTGATTTGTATACCTCAGTTGCATACTTAAGATAGCAGTCACAGATTCTGCTGACAGACACCTAATCATATGAGTTTGCTGCATTTCTGTTTTTTCCTGAAACATCCATTCTTGACAGAAATAATATAATCTCCTGGGAGTTAAAAAAAAACCCCTATACCAGAAAACACTTTCTAGGGATGAAGACAACTGAAAGTATTTATCAAAATCTTTCTGTTTATGAGGTCTAAATTTACTCAAGGCAACAGAAAGCCTATTATTTGGACCTGGACATATGAGTTGAAGCACTCAGTGTTCTACTTCAGGAAAATCTTCAATTTTAACTCTGTACTAATTGTTAATGATGCTAATTGGTCTCTGTACTTTAGAAAAGTTATGAAAAGGAATGCAATCATGTCTTTTTTTTCTACAGCCTTATCAGGACATTTCATTTTTAATTCTCTTTTTTGTATTGCTCTTGTGCTAAGTCTGACCGTGTTAGGGCTTAAGAAAGGCAGGGCAGAGAATGGACCTGACTGTACACCCTGACTATGCACAGCATATTTATCCCAAGAGTAAGAACAGAATGTGCATTGCCTTAAAATCCACCACAAAAATACAGCAAAAACACAGTAGGAGTTGAGCTGGCAGCTTGTCGTATGGGCTAGAAGTACTCCAAGAATACAATCACAATAAGGGAAGCATAGATAAAGAAAGTGCTTTCTGGAGGAATCTGACAAAAATGGAAGGTGGTTTGACTATGAAGGAAAGAGAAGGTTAGTATCAAGCATAAAAGTAGTAGGGAGAGATAAAACCCATGGGTGATTTGATCCAGGGAAAAAAGGAATATTGCAAAAGTAGTAAAATGACCTTAGCAAACAGAGAGGAAGTAACAGCAGAGAGATTTAACTGCAGCAAAAGGGAGAGATACAGAGCAGATCTGGGTATTTTAGAAGGTGATGAAGGAGAGTTCAAGTTGTCAAGTTTACAAGCCTGAATGACTGGGAGAACCCTCGAATCACCAGTGAGAGGATGACAAGGAGAAGGGAAAGACGTTTAGATGGAAAGCAATTCAGGTTTTCTGAACCTGAAGCAGAAATGAAACATTCAAGAGACACTGAAAAAACAAGAAATGATCTGTGACTGGGCAGTAGTGCAAGTTGCTTGTAAAAAAGCGTAGCTGAAAGTCACCCTCAACCTCTGACAATCCATGACTTAGAAATTTTCAAACAAATTTTCCTACTCTCTGAATATTCACTACCAAAGCTCTAATCAAAACATAGTACTCTAGTATCTAGTAAGTTAAAGTCTACAAGAGAGTCATTTATCTAAAAAGTAATTCCTTAGAATAATATGTTCAGTCTCAAACATCAAAACTCCAAGATACTTTACACACAAGAGTAAGATCATTGCTCCCTGAACAAATTAAAAGCCTTAGATTTGGATATAATGTTATGCTACAAATTTACAAGCTTATACAATTTTTGTTTAGTTTTTAGCAATATACATTTTGCAAACATTTTTGGCATCAAGAGGAGTAAAACAAGGTTTTAATCCATTATGTTAAAAATTTCCAATTTAGTAATATATTCTCTAAATCTACATGTGTATCAGTTTCCAACAGCAAAAAATGTATTTGAAATAATAAAAATTAATTTACTTCAGCTGTCACAGATTCACAGAAATGTAAGCTTAAAAGAACTTCAAATCATCGAGTTTTGCACACAAACATGACTTAAATCAACCTAAATCAGAACTTAGTCTACCCAGTTTTTTTAGTTTCCTAACGGTAGAAAGTCTGTAACTTCCACCAACAGCTTGTCCAACCTCTGTTACTGTTACAGTTAGATTTTTACCTTAATATCTGAAATTACTTTAAAAATACCTTGCAAGTTAAGCTTACTCACTCTCAGCCATTTTTATGCACAGGAAGATATGCATTCCTTCTCATCCTCCTAACATTTTAGGTTTCCTAACTGAGAGGACTCTCTTCTCTCTCTGTCAGTCTTCTTCCTATAATGTTCATGTTAGACTTCCTTGGATTCACTTCAGCCTATCTTATCTTAAAGTTTGGTTCAGCATTTTTGCATCTGAGGCCTCAAAAGCATCAAGAAAAAGGGAATATTTTTTCTGGTTTTCCCCCATACATCACTACTGTTATTTCATCACAGTATTACAATTCCTTTTTCATTAGCAGCAAGCAAAAAGAGAACATAATTTTCAAAAATGTCAAGACTTGACACGAGCCAGTCCTCTTACAAATGTGAGTAACACTATCTTTAGTTAGACATACATATACACCGTAATGATGTATTTTAGTAATAAAATTAAGAATTCCATAAAATTTTCTGGGGGGAGAAAAAAAAAGAGAAAATCCCATGGCAAGCGCTCTTTACAAGGAAAGTAGAATTTTTTTGGTTGAGCTATATGGTTAGTTAGAAGATGCACTTCTGTCTACTTTGTGTCAAAGTAGTAGAATGGGACAATAGGTACCCTTTATAGTAAGAAATTTCAAGTCTTGGGCTAGATGAGCAAGATTTTCAGAAGACAAGTTGATAACACAATACTCAATGGTACATTTCTTGCTTCTTAGCCAATGCAGTGGAGAGGGTACAGATAGCCCCCCTCATGCCCTTATTTCTTTCCTGATATACTTCCTACATAACTTTGACTTGTGGTAGTTGTCACAATTTTAATTTTTCTTTCCTGATTTCCTCCCCTAAGTGATAGTGCAAAATTTTAAACAGCAAGCTAGCTTCTTTCTGAATTACAAATGGCTTGGATCCTGCATGGACACAACTGACTCTGAAGATGCTGCTCCTTTGGGATTAAAATAACTATGTTCCAGCCAGGATACTTTAATTCTCTTAAGATATTCATATCAAATGTAGTTTTCATTAGGAGATATGTCTGCAATATCCTGGATATTCCTCTAGGATGCGGTGGGCATGGAACCCGTGTGTGTGGGTTCCCACACATGGAGATCCCAAGCTCTGTACTCTACTAATGATAACTTGCCTGCATATGTGTTGGCCTTGTTCAACAGATCTGTGCATGCATGCATGTCAGCAAAAGCACGAATCCCCAAGCAGTTGATAGGATGAAGCTGGGATTCCAAAAATTCACAGCAAGTCCTTTTCACATCCTGCAGTTGCAAGAGACCAGCAGCTGGGAGCAGTACCTGTAAGATGGAACAGGTGGTTAATGTCCCAATTCAGTTATAAGCTTATACAAGAGTATTCTCAATATTAACAAAGAAAACAAAAGAAACCATTAAAATTACGACTAAAACAGAGAGGAAGATTTCAGCATTATGCAACTAAGAAAGCTAAAACCCAACATTCGTATGATTTTACCTCCCTACAAATACCATTTAAGATTTAAAACAATAAGCAACATCTCTACCATCATGTTCACTGAGAAATCATTCCATAGACTATAATTCTCACACTTTGTGTAAATTGTTCCCAATATTCATTTACAAGTTCCTAACACTCCATAATTACATCTCATTTCCAAGACTTCAGCATTACATATCTCTTTAAATCAAAGTTTTCTAGATCACGAGAGAATATGTAAATCTTGTTTGCATGCAAGCACTGGACATTGTACCCTTTTTTGTTAATATCAGAAATTATTATTATGTATATTTTAAATAATTATGCAATATGGACAGAATCCAGTTTTCAAAGAGGTCTGTGACCTTCTTGGAAGAATAATTCCAGCATTTAGAAGTCTGATCATATAAAATATTCTATAACTCATTAAAAACCCGTATCAGTAAGGAATTAGTGTGAATAACCTATTTGTCCTTCAATTTTCACAAAGTAAGCAGAAAGTAAAGAAGAATTTTAAAAAATTTGTAACATACAGTTTATTTGTCCCGATACTTAAATATCTTAGGTGAACTACAATTATGCCTTTGAGCAAAATCTGATACCACTGTCTACAATTTCTTCTTCACAATATTTTCATTTTCTGTGGCTTTGACAGCTATTTTAATGAAACTTCTATTTCAGAACACTCAAACGTGAAATGTTAGCTTGCATCTTCAGTAACAGAAGACAATTGAACATGAGCTGGCAGTGTGCAAATCCTGGGCTGCATCAAAAGCAGTGTGGCCCAGTGGGTTGAGGGAGGGGATTCTGCTCCTCTACTCCCCACCTGGAGTGCTGCATCAAGCTCTGGGGTCCCCAGCACAGCAAGGACATGGACCTGTTGAAGCCAGTCCAGAGAAAGACCACCCCAGGATGATTAGGGGAATAGAGCACCTCTCCTATAAGGAAAGGCTGAGAGAACTGGGATTGTTCAGCCTGGAAGAGAGAAGACTTCAAGGTGACCTAATTGTGGCCTTTCAGTACCTGAAGGGGGCCTACAAAAAATATGGAGAGAGACTATTTACAAGAGCATGTAGTGACAGGACAAAGGGGAATGGCTTCCAACTGGAAGAGGGTAGGTTTACGTAAGGTACTAGGAAGAAATTCTTTACTGTGAGTATGGTGAGTGACTGGAACATGTTGCCCAGAGAAGCTACGGAGGTGTTCAAGGCCAGGTTAGATGGGGGTCTGAGCAACCTGGTCAAGCAAAAGGTGTCCCTTCTCATGGCAGACAGGTTGGAACTAGATGATCATTAAGGTCCTTTCTGATCAAAGCCATTCTGTGCTTTTACGATTCCATGAAGGTTTTTACATGGAAGTCTTTCAACTGTACACTTTATAGGGAGAGAAAACATACTATAGGGCTGCATCAAGAATAAGCTAGCAAAAAACACCAAAGACCCTGGCTGCACTAACCTTGTTAATATTTGCTTTTCATTTAAACTATTACTTGGATAAAATTAAAGAGACTCAAAGAAGAAGAAAACTGTGAAAATAAAAAGAGAGCTGAAGAACAGAATAAATCAATTTAGAAACCTGTCTAACATTTACTACATGAAAGCTGCATAATATACTTCTATTGCTCTTTGAAAGAAATTTTAGCCTTAGTAACTGTCTCTAGAATCAAATATTTGCCGTAAGCATCCATCTACTTCGCTTCTAACAAGCTACTGCTACTGTTTTCTCTTTAGAAACAATTTTTTAAAAATAAAACTAACAACTATGACTTAAAACTAAAAAGAACTTCAGTAATACAACCTTGTAAAGCTAATGCCTGCTTTAGATCTATTTCTTTGGCCCCGCTTCTACTATTTATGGCTGTTCTTCTCCCTTGTGCTTGCCATGTATGAAGCACGCTTGAAAACAATCTTTCTGTTCCTTGAGTTGTTAAGCCCTAATTGGAAGCAACAGTCTACTATAGTCTCTGTTTCACATATTTGGCAGTCAACAGACAGCAAAAAGTAAGGATCATACATTTAACATGAGTTTGCTTTGAATATCAACCATTAATGAAAGAGAAGTGAAGGAAAGACACCAATGTGATTGCATTGAGATACACATGCTACTGCTAAGCAACATAACTGAAAATTAGTTTAAATCTTAGCTAATCTTTGAAAATATCAAAGTCTAACAAAGAAAGTGGAGATCTGTTTGTAATAGGCATAAATGTCAAAGTCACACAATTCAAAGCAAACTTCATAAGCCTAAAGAATATCAATGACAAGGCTGAAACAGTATATTTTTTAGCATATGCTTATGTAAATGTTAAGATAATATTAGTATACAATTTCTCTTATGAGAACTTGTAACAGATGATTAGTTATAACAGTGAGTAGATAATTGATTTGATAGTTAATCCTATGCTAAGTTATAATCATGAACTTACACAGCAAAAATCAAGGCTAGAAATCTAGTACAAGTATGTATTTACACAACTTTTCTCAGTGAAGCAAACAGCGTTCACAAATTCAGGAACTAATTCAAGAGCAGTCCTAGATAAGTTCGGGCATGTTATCAGCATAGTTGAGCAAATAGGTCTGAGAATAATCCTTGACTGCATAAATGGATCCAGTAGAAAGATATGTAAAATCATCATCAAATCAGTATACAAAATGGAAAGGTGAAATTTGAGAATGCCATGCAGAAAATAATTTCATGTTTGTATGCACAGTCACACTGGCATGCTTGCTCATTCATATGAACACTTGCTCATTCATATGAACAGTAAAGCAATGTTATGAGAATTAGATCACTCTTCATTGGGGGAAATTTACATCAGTTCTTGAATCATTGCAATCGAGTTCGTAAAGTTACAGATTTCAATACATTGTAATTATCGGACAATAAAACATCTAAAAATATTTGTCTATTCTGCAACTAAAAAGGAAAGGAGAAGCAAAGTACATCAAATTTATCCTATTCAATTATACATAGGGCTTTGGTTACTAGGCAACAAGAGCTGTGATAACATCTAGCTACTTTCATTTGTACCTATAGAACTGTTGGCCTGGAAGCCATAACAACCTGGATTAAAAAATACAGCTCCATCACAGACAGATTCAATCTGCTGAAGCCAAGGACAGAACTAAGAGGGAAAAACTACCTAAAACAACCCAAACTCCTCTCAAATCCATCAAAACCAAAAAAACCCTACCAAACAAACAAACAAAAAAACCAAATGAAAAAAAAAAAATCACACACACACACACAAACAAACACCTCCCCCCCCCAAAAAAAAAAAACCCAAGAAACCTCCCACAAGATTAAAACTGCAGTGCTGATTAGGTTTAACTGCTGCTAACTCTAAACTGGTTAGCTATAGCTCAGATTTATTCCCAAAAATAACCAGTAGAGGGTATCGTAACTTTCCTTAAAAGATCAAAAATCCTTTAATATGCATACGGGTTTGTACTGCAAGAAATGCAGAGGTGAAAAAAATAATCTCCAATTGCTTATTTTATGAAAACGTATCCTCATCACAGCATTTGTTGTTTTTGTAATCAAAGAAACTGAACACATTATTATTACAGATGGCAAATAAGAAATTACATATTCTCTTTTATTGTGTCAAAATTGTGGTAATGAATCTTGGAATGACTGCAAGATTTCCTAAACTGGATGATTTAACCCTTACAAGCCTTTGAAGACTCTTTCCTGGTTATTTCCTCTTGGTTCTTCTTCCTGCAATGACACAACTATTACCAAAACTGCGTGCACCAGCTATGCCAAATACATCTTCCCAACCCCACTGAGACAAAAAGACTGCAGCCAGGTTCAAGTATTTGTTTTAAAATTCACCTGCAAGGTCAACTGCATAGTCAGGAGGGATCCACTTAAGGCCCTGTTCCTAGGCCCCCGTTTTCACCGGAGCAGATTCAAGCCCTTCACAATAACTCAACTAGATCATCAACCTGGATCTGACACTGCTGTCCTCTCTTGTGGGCCTTTGGGTCCCCAAGGTCTTTCCCAGCCAGCCAGAAGTACATCAGGGGCTGAGGGTACTGATGATGCCTACAGCTTTTCTCCCTCTATTTTTTCCTGACAGCAGTATGACTGTTCACCCTCGTGCAGCCGGGCATATTTACTTTTGCTGACCCACCACATTTGTATGTGTATTGAGCTCCGAGGTGAGGAGCAGTTGATACAGGCAGGCACCTCTCCAGGTATCTGTGACCCATCAGTTCACAAGGAACACACAACAGTCTCAGGAAGATACAGTGTGTGACTGATGAATAAATGCCTACAATGGAAGAAGGCTCAGAGGAGATGGGCAAGGGTGATGAACTCAGGGAAGAAATACAAGAATGAGCATCAAGTGGTATACAGAAAGTAGAATATATCTCAACATAAGGGGGACTGGAGGGTAACTTTTGCTTCAGATATATGGCTGTACCAGTAAGTCATCAGGTTGTGTAAACAGCTTTTCTCTAAAATAATAAGTAGCATTGGTAGCATATAAGGTCTTCCCCAGCTAGGCAGGCCAGCAGGGGGAGAAGTACATATGCAACATGGCTCAGTCCCACATAGAGTGTAAAACCGAAAAACCAACAGAAGAAGCTCTCAAGAGAGCAGTGGCCTTGAGACTGCTTTAACCCACATATGCCTTCCTGGTGAAGGAACTGGGGATACCCAGCATCCTGACAGTGGGCATATAACGATCAGTAATGGAAATCACTTTTACATGGTGATTCAAATGTATATTTCAGTTGCTATATCATGCTTGTGTTGTGATTTCAGCATATTGCAGTATGTCTCTGCTAAATCAAAGCTATGTAGTACCAAGTATCTTCAAAAAAGTAACAACAATATCAAACACTAAACCGTCCTCATGGACTATCTAGAAGAATCTGGTCAGAGCAGCTGGCCTGGAATGCCTCCATACCAGAGAAGGGCGTCCATCCTGCCTGAGGGCTGCTAGATGACGTATCAGGCACCCCTTCACAGTACGTTCACTTCACAGAGTTCAGTGCTACACTCCCCTTTCCACAGCCCCTTGATTGGTAGCACTTTATGCAACACACAAGGTTTTAGTGTCTCACTAGTTGAAAATGGAGAAACAAGTCCAGTGGAAGGAGCCATCAAGATGATCGGAGGGCTGGAGCATGTGATATTACAAGAAGAGGCTAAGAAAACTGAGTTTGTTCAGCCATAAAAGGGATATCTTATTACAGTCCACAGCTATCTAATGGGAGGGTAGAGAAGAGTGAGCCAGACAGTTCTTGGAGATGTACAGCAGTGGGACAAGAGGCAAGTAGGAACACAGGAAAATATCATTGAAAAAAAAAGAAGTTAGGTTGATTTTTGTTATTTCATGTTGGGTTGGTTTTTTTTTTAAACCATGAGGCTCCTTAAACCCTGCAACAGGTTGCCCCAAGCAGCTGCAGAATCTCCATACCTGGGATGGAGATTCTGGGATGAACAGGCCCCTCAACCTGCTTTAACTAGACCTGCTTTTAAAAAGCTCAATGCAAAGTAAAATTTAAATTGATTAAATTTTTCTACCTGATGATTTAAACCAATTTAATCCAGTAATTTTGTATAAATCCATGCTATCCTCTTTGCACTCTTTTTGTACTGATAGGTTCTCCTAGACAGAATACATTGTGCTACCTGACATACAAAGATGCTTAAGGGAATATTTTCATTTCTACTGATTTTAAATTTCTTGGAATTTCTTTAAAATTTCTGTCAGGAATTCTTGCCCAAATTCAAAACCATATATATATATATGTGTGTGTGTGTCAGTACAATGCCAATATGAAAATAATGAAAGATCATATTGCAGGTGTTGAAAACAAGACCCCACAACATAAACCCAAAATTTCTCAAAACACTGAAACACTTTGCAAGCAAATAAGTCAATAAAAATCAAAGCAGTGTATGCCAAGAGAATTGAATAATGTGATGCCTAAAATAGAAAAATTCCATTCTTTACTGCATAAAGAAAACAAATCTATGACACTAGGAAAGACATTAACCTAGGAACACAGATTCATAAGAATCTGAACACACTACAATGCAACACAGAAGCACACAGAAGTGCAAGTTCCATCCTTGCTAATCACAGGAATTGCATATTTTCAGTTATGACATTAAACTGAAATAAATTCCAGAGAACAGCCGGTATGTTGACACCTGTAATAAAAAAATCTTAAGGAAATACAGTAAGATTTAATATCTATTCCTAAGTAGCCACTTCAGCAAACTAAACTCCTTCACTTGCTCTTTATACTATCATGGCATAAAGAAGGAAATGAATATAATAGTTAAAGATAGTCCAAATTATTTTTTTTTTAATTCTCATCTACATGCATCTGTGCTTTAATTAAAACTGTGATTTGTAACTGGAGTGCAGTTAAATTCTAGTGAGATCATTCAGCACTGCATTGAAATTATGCTATTTGGGAGTATGCATACAAAACCACTAAACTAGATACAACTATTTTAAGGCATCTATGGAATAAAATGTAGAAGTTCTGATTTTGGAAAATTCAACCCTGCTAGAGTTTCTGTACAAACAACATGTGCATGTTAAGCGCACTGTTCCAGTGTTAAAATACCAAAATAAGAGGCTGCACTGAATTTAAAAATAGGTATGAGCTGCAAGTTCAGAACATGATCTCACGTATGATATAAAATATACATTCTGGATATCTTAACATCTTTGACTTTACAGGCTATCGCACAATGAAGACACAGATGTATAAATTTATCCTTTTGCTTAATGAGCCCCATGCAATTAAAAATCAGGTTCAGGTGGCATTTTACGGCATCACATGAAGAAATCAAACTACTAATCAAGAAACAGTCCTATTCCTTCAAATTTCCTTTGTACTAGACATAAATTGGTAGAACACCACTTCATTAGAACCAAATAATCCTGAAAATGTAATATTTTAAATGATTGACATATCTACAAAATACTAAGCAGCTCCCAACTTGGCAATCAGTGTGACAGATTAAAATGGAGTGTAAAGGAAAATGAACTGGTTTACATACTTGCTGTTTAACCTGCATCATAATCTGTATTTAAGAGTGCACTTCAGGCAGTGACATGCTATTGATAGGAAGTAACCAATTTGCTCAAAAAACAGCTTCTGAAGAGATACCACTTTAGAAGATTAGTCTGAACAAACTACTAATTATTAATTAAAACATCTGTTGTGGAGGTGGGTGTTCTGTTGTTTTCTTGGGGTTTTTTTGAAGGGGGTAGCTGTGGAAGTCTTGGGAGAGATTTGAGTTAGAGAGAGATTGTGCAGTTAGAGGTTGCTGAAGTCCAGAAACAAGATTCATGAAGCAAATGAATTAACAGAAGAGTCACTTTAATCAAGTAATACACTATAATGAGGGGTGTCCTTCTAGTGTACAGGGGAGAACCACGCAGTCTTGCTTGGCTTGAGGATTCTCCTACATCATCTCTACCAGAACAGTGCCCTAACTACCACGTAACAGTGCATTTTGGCATAAGCTTCCACAGAAGAGAGACAGATTGATTTCCTAGTCTGATGGTTATTTTTGTTAACAGTCATAAGTAGCCTTTCATATCCTCTTCTTCTGTTAAAAGATACTGGAAATAGAAATGAAACATTCTCTCACTTGGAGTAAAACATTCTTGAACCTAAAATAATTTTAGTTAGAATTTTAGGTTTTTCTTTAAGTGAAAAAAAAAAATTGTAGGCATTTTGATTTTATAGGAACAGGGTTTTTGATTTGAAGTCTGGTCAATGAATTTAAGTACGTATATAGTAAGTAATCTAAAATGAAAGCTCAGAATCCTTCGTCATACTGTAATTAATTCAGTGTTTAAAAGATTATACAGCTGCATAAAAAAAAACCACAAACTCTTCATAATTTCTTAGGGACAGGATAATTTCAATGAGACTAACTAGAGTCTGAACAAAACCACTTGCTGCTGATACCATGTAATTCAGGAACCGGACAATTCGTTCTTTAATTACGGGATCTAAAGTGCTAGCCAAATAATATACAAACCTACCCTGCAAAGGGATTAGAAGAAAAATTAAGTAGGCAGGATAACATAACTTGCACTACACGGTCTTCTTTCTTTCTGTAAAAGCTGACCCACATAAAGACTTGCTGTATCAGCTGGCGCTTTCAGCCAGTGTGCTTCAGCTGTAGGATTTAACTGTAACATCTCACACCTGCAGTACAAGACTGCCCTCAGGCTAAGACCCCATGGACAGACACACTAAGTTTGAGTATACCAAAGATTACTATGATAGAAACATTTTTTAAAGATTGCCTAAAACTGAAGATGTAAAAGGCTGACAAAAGACTAAAAATGTTCATTTGCTATTTGCTAAAGTATACATGACAGCTTTGAAGAGACCAGGAGTGGAGGGGGATGGAGGCACTGAGAAAGGAATTGTTTGTTGGTTTGTTGAGGTTTTTATGTACGTTACAGACTGACTTGTAACAAACAAGGTTTGTTCTCCTTAGCACAACTGCGTCATTTTCTGGCAATCTTAAAGAGAGGGCTTGAAATACCATTTGCAAAACCCTAAAGCCTGCGCCAGAAACAAACAGCAGCATAACTGGGATAGTAGATTGTGAACCTCTGCCTTCTCTATTATTCCACTCTCTGGTACAGCAGATGCATCCATACTACCAGGTTTTATAGTAATAGAAAAGCAGGAACTGAGTACAACCAAAACTGCATGAAGTAGAAATGGTTTCTATACACGGTACTTAATACAAAAATTGTGTCAAGATTAACATCTAGAATGCAATAAATGGCCCTTCAGTGGACTCAAAACACATTTGATTATTTCAAGCTTTTAATATTATAGTTGTTTTTGTAATTTAATAATATAATCTTTTACTTTTCATTTTCCTACAAAAGATCATAATTATATTCTCCTAGAAATGTCACAGAACACTTCCTCAAAAAAATAAAGGCATTAGGCCTAGTGACAAATGTCATAACCACTTCAATCTAGATGTTGTGCTTACAAAATTCAAGTATGTAGGGACAATATTCCCAAAGCAAATGGCATCTCTAGCCTCCCATTTGATTTTTTTTTTTTGCAGGTGAAGGTTTAAAGCATATATTTCATGATTTAAAGCATGACCAGTATCTAGAAAAAAGAAATGTTTTCAAGGAAGTCTTTATTCAGCTTCCATAATTTCAACTTATGTGTAGCAGCATACTGCTGAACCTACTTGTAAGTAAGAGAGGTTAAATGTAGAGTCTCTTTAAGTTACTTAATTTCCTCATAATAAGCATCTTGAATTTTACAGGGAGGTGGATGGGAACACATGCATTCATTTGAGCAGATGACCTCTGCACTTTAGGTTGGCAGGGGCTGCCTTTCAGGTTTTGCCACAGGTGGCTCTATGGTCATACAGAGAAACAGATACATGGATGCCTACGGTAAAGGTCATAGTTAAGATGAAAGTAGCTTCTTTCATCTGACTTGACACAGAACAGTTTCTAACACAGCCTAGCAGCGTGATGATTTTAAAGATCATAGACTCAGAAAGTTGCACAAGCTGTTCGGTCTGAGAAGGCAGTTTACATGCAAAAGTTATTAATATGTCTATTTAAAGGGCAACCACATCCTAAGAAGGCAAGGTGAAGGCACCAGGTCTTAGAATCAGAAAACTTGTAATCTCAGTTGTGATTACTTCTGACCTACCCAATGGTCATCATATCTGTTACCCTTTTATTTTTTATTTTTTTTAACTTTATTTACATCATGGAATGGCCTGGGTTGAAAGTAATCTTAAAGATCAGCTAGTTCTAACACACCCTGCCATGGGCAGGGGCACCTTCCACTAGACCAGGTCACTCAGAGCACCATCAAACCTGGCCTTGAACACTTCTGGGGATGGGGCAGGACAACTTCTCTGGGCATACAGTCTTTTGTAAACTCGTGTAAACTGCTTTAGATCACATCATACTTGCAGCTTGTTGCTGTAATACCTTTCATAACGGGATCCTAATCCCTGCTGGCCCATAAAACAAAGAGTTAAAAATATTTTCCAGGCTAGTCTAGAACTTCGCAGTTTTTCAGCTAAGCGTTCAAATAATAAGTAAAATCCATGTTTTCTAAAAGAAAAAAACAGCACATATCACATATCCCTAGTCAATTACATGAAAGAAGTTATGTTTCCTTCTGCATGCTTTCATTTGCATGAAAGGAAACATGCAAATGCATGTTCTCCCACCCTATTTTTAGAAGGCAAACATCCTTCTGGTGTTTCACTTACTTCACTTACAAACAGTTACAAGACCAACCTTAAAGTCATGGCAACAATGAAATTACAGGGATAATTACATATTAGACCAAAGCAGTAGCCGATTCACCCCCGGCAGTCTAGAAACATCCATCTTCATCCACTGTCAGAGTGCATGAAACTCCACAGTCCAGAGTAAACTAGCCAATACAAAGAATGTGTCTTTGAAATGCAAGGAATAGCTTGCTCTTGAAGCATAAGAATGCATGTTACCTTTTAGAACAACATTTCTAGTTAGCTAAAACCAAACTTCACTTGAGAAAAACTAGCTGTGTCCAGTGCTTTGAAGGCAAATAAACATCAGGGCTGCAACAGGACAAAAGCCTGATCTTTCAGGTTTGAAGAGGGACAGTGAAAGACTATGGTGGTGGCTATGGTTCTGGTTGGCGTGTCAGGGATGCAGGCTTCCTTTAAGAGTAGGATGTGGTTAGAAGATAAAGAGGAAGAAATGGCAAAAGTTTTGCCTTTTTGTGAACTGTTTTTGTTTAGCTCTGCTGCAGCTAGGGATCTCCTCCCTAGTCTGAGCCATGCTGGAAGTTTGGTGACTGGCTTGAGACAGAATCTGTTATGTCCATCCTTACTCAGTATGTGGTTAAACCAAATATTTACTGAAATGAAGCTTCACAACACTATTCTGCCTCCATCAGCACCATTGTTTTTTCTGTCTTCCCCCTCTAATGACGAAAGGGCCAAAAGAAAACCTGAGATGGAGGGAAGTAGCACAGGTGAACATAACCCAGATCTGGACCTCATATATTCTCACCTAACTAGGAAGGTAAACCTTAAGGGATATAAATACCTGCTTTGAAACACAGTCTATCTAATGGCAACCCAAGGTACACAGGTAATCATTTCCAAATCACCCAGCACAGCTAAAAAGCAACACTGCTCATCTTGTGCATCCTAGGCAGCTGCACTCATGGATTTTGCAGCAACACGCTTTATTGATTTTGGTATCCACCCTAAATGTAATAACAACAATAACTATGCATATGCACGTTTTTGTGCACCTCTCTCCTAAAGAAAAGCTTTCAGTGTAAGTAACTCGGTCTTTTAGCCTTAAAAAGTATATGTGGAGTCTTTGAAACAAGTAAGACATTAGAAGAAAAATAGTCCTTTTTTAGTCAACTCACAGTCAATCTAGAAAAGGCCTGAATTTCCTCCCTCTCTCAAATGATAGTTTTTCCATGCCTTTCCCCAAAGCATGCTATTCCTGTCATATTTTAGACTATCCGGCAGTGTTACAGGTGATAACACGCATTTATACAATGACATACAATGCTGCTGTGCCATTTTATATGCTCCTTTTGAAAGCCTATTGCACAATGAGCAGAAGTTTTTCTAAGGTGACTACAGTATGTTATTCTATTCTAGGAAAAGCTGTTAATGTAAAACATAGCATTACGTAGGAGTAATTCAAATTTTTCTTTTCAGGCATTACTTTACACTTTCCAACATTAAATTTGGTCTGTGATCATTCTAGCCTGACATCTAGCTTAGCTAGAAAGCAGTGAAATTTTCTATTTTTATTTGATCTTGAAGAAAATCCTTAAACCAGTTCATCACCTACATCTTTTGCTACCTACTTTTCAAAATTAAAGAAAATGTGTCCTTTGGAAGCCTGGGACACATTATAATCACTTTGACACAGTGAAAACCAACTATTTATTCCTATTTGTTCCTGTGCTCCCTAGGGATTTTTGGTCTATTTATTGCTCATCATGTGACAATTTAGGAGGGACTATAACTAAAATTCGACTTTCAAAAGCCTTTGGTATGGTTATTTCTGGACCACTCAAAGAATTACGGGAGGTTTTTAGGAGCTCTGCGTAACTCAAACAGAATTCTGAAACACACTGAAAGTTTGAACTTTCCTTATCCCACCTGCCACTAACAAAAGCCAAATCCTTCGTAATCATTATAAGCTCAGGATTATTAATGACATTGTAGTGATCTACTAAAACATGAACTGAAATTCCACGAAATAGCCAGCTAGATAATATAATGTTTTTGTAAGTCTCAGCCACCGCACTTTAAAAGTTTCTTTTCTGTGGGTATGCAAGGATTATTTTTTACAAATACGTCTTTAAAATCCTATTTGCCTTAGTGATCGGATGTTTTTATTCATTTGCTTTATCTTTTGACCCCTTCTGTAAGCCTGTTCTTGATTTGCAAGAGGATGCACCTTGCACAGTCCATTAGCATAACTGGGACTTTCTACCTTAATTAGTTTCTGGCACCTTACTCATGAGTGGCTCTGACAGCCTACACGCTCTCCTAAATCACTCATTAAAGAAAGAATATGCAGGAAACCAACAGATGTTATATTTAGAGCTGCAGTGCTGAGTAAAAGTGTTTTATTCTTTTTATCATTTAAATTAAACATGCCTGTTTAAATCCCTTGGTGACTTCCCATTCACCTCCCACAGTAATCAGAATCATATGCCTCTGAAGTGTAGGATTACAGATCTCTTCTGTAATGTATTCTTGCCTCAACCCCACTTCTCTCTCACCCCATCACCTCCTCCAAGAGTTTCTGATTCATTCCTTGGCTCTTGCTTAGACCATACTGACATAGCCAAGCTACAAGCCTCTTCACCGCCTTTGCCCAGAAGTCTCTCTTCCAAATAAGCAGAAATGAGTCTTTTTTGAGCCCAAATGCCCACCCCCCCACTCCTCCCCTGAAACAAACCAAAAAACAACACAACACCCAAACATCTTCTGAAGCTGCAAAGATTTTGAGACAAGGAAAATCTGTAATTCAGTCTGTTAAAACCTCAGTCTCTCTCCAGAAGAAATACACAACTCTGCCTCCCACACACACTGGCACTTGATAGTCCGAGACAGACTTTTACAGCCTGGGGACAATTTTAATTCACTCCTTATACCTTTTGATCCACACTTTAGATTAATCTTTATCTCTTGTCCTCATTCTCAGTTCTGCTTCTCCCTTAAGTATTTCTCTTTAGTACCTACAAGCTGATGCACAACAGCTCAAATGTATCTTTTCATTCTTAGAAGGCTCATACCCTTCTGCCTACTCAATTTTCTTATTCAGCAAGGCCATTGCAAAAAAGAAAAATAAAATATAAAAGGATTAATTGGCTGGAAAATGACAGCAAAATGTGAATAAAGCATCATTTGGAGGACAGAGAGAAATAGCAGCAAAGTATCTGCAGAAGGGAAATAAAAAAAAGGGAGAACATAAAAGTGTGAATACCTCAGGAGAGACTATTTGCCACATCAGTGCAATATCTGCTTCTCCTGGTTCTGAGGTCCTGTCACCATTTTTCTCTCTGCCTTGTTCACAGCTACAGCTGTATAGAAACAGTAGTTGCTTTCTCTACAAACTCCTTTTGCTACCTACCTCATGAACTTCACCGTCCCATCTCTAACCCAGGGGAGGAAATAGGAAAGAATTTTATTCCTAAATGAAGTAGCATGAATTGTATTTATTCAGCTTGACTTAACAATACAAAACGAGGTGTTGAACAGACACCCATGAGGCTCTTTCAGAAGATGGCGCAGCTCAAGACAGAATGGAGACATCAGGTGAGTGTTTCTGTCTGCGCTAATCTGTGGGGCTGACTGTGCATACATGTACTGTGCACATTGTTGTGTATATACCTACTGGAAAGATGTGCTCAGACTCTCTACCAAGCTGGAGCTTGGAGACATGGAGGTGCAGCCACCCAGCTGTTACCAGGCTACCACATTCAGCAACCTTTAACATTTTCCTCATGTTAAGCATACAGTGCAATTTCCTTCTGCCACATGCCACCAAGCAAGCCAGATCAGAAAAATAAATCCTTTAAGAGAGCATCAAATAGCTAACGGGGAAGTGTGAGGCTTTGGAATACACCTTCAACCACATCAAAATCCCAGTTTCTCAGTTAAAAACAAACACGGAAAGGGGAGTGACAATACAGCTACCATATCTATATTGCAGTGCACATAATAATCACAGAATATTCTGAGTTGGAAGGGACCCACAAGGATCATCGAGTCCAATCCTTATGTCAGTGGCCCATATAGTGGATTGAACCTGTGACCCTGGCATTCTTACCACCAAGTTTTAACCAACTGAGCTAATCTCAGTCATATTCTGCCCAAAAAAACCACAGTTCTAGTTTGCACATATTTAATAGTTAAAGTTATAAAAATATATGCTATGAAAAAAATAAGAGAAAAATATATCTTAAATGCATTTAAACACTGACAGAGAACAAAATACTAAGTTTCCCTGCAAAGCTGTTTGCTTAGTATTTTAGTCAGCAGCTCTTTTATGTGAAGCTTACTCATTTAAAGTGCAAATTAACAAAGCTTATATTTTAATAAAATACGCCTGTAAAAAGATCTCACTCCTTTCTTCCCTTCCCTCCTACACTCCCTTTCTTGACAGGCAGGCACATATAAGCAAGTGAAGAATGCATACTAGGATTATTTCACTGGAAAAATGAGATCATTTACTGTTGCCTGACATGTCCTACAATGCATATAAATTCAAGAAGTGTGCCACTGTCTCTCCTCCAGCTATGCCACATATTAGTTGTGCCCTCACATTATTAAAATCCTCAAAGCTGTTGTCATAAATACAAAAAAATAGGTCAAAAAGATGTCACCAGATGGTTGCTTGGAGCCTAAAGTGTAAAATATGTACAATAGCAAAACACAGTGGTACTCTCTCAGCACACAATCAAAGAGTATACCATAAGGCTGTTTAGTCCAACATTAAATTCTTGCCCAGTAAGACTTAAACATGTTTCTATGAATAGGGTTTGTAATGAAACTCATGTCAGCTTGGATTTAAGAACCCCTCTGCAGTGTCAGCAAGCCCCTAATATTATTAGAACTGTGCTGGCATAAAAGAATAGCAGTGAAAGTTTGGATTATCATGTAAAAAGTGATTTAAACACACATCTGAATTTTTAAAAAAATCAATGAATCCTGTTTTAATCATGAAGTCATTAGAATGAACCAGTTTCATAAACTTTTTTGCAAGAGCTTTCATAATTTAGTAGCTATGCCATGGCAACCATGACTGCCAATAGCTGTTGACACTCAATAGCTCTATTACATAGAACTAATTCCAAGAATTAGTGCAGTTGACTGAAACATTAACAAAGAAACAACTAAGTTTGTAGACAGAAGGTTTTACATCTTCATGAAGGCCAAGTAAAAAGTGATGGTAAGTTGAAATATGATGGTGGAAATATGGCAGTTTCAAGTTTGATTTGAGTCTAGAAACAGCCACTGGTGGAGGATATGAAAGATAAGGGGACCAAAGACCATGGCAAATATTTTAATTCTCTCCAAAATAAGCAGGATTCTAACTTGTCACTTCAGGGTTCAATAATTAGCATCTTACTCATCATATATTGAAGGCAAGAAGCCAAATCTGTCCAAAATGTTAACCTTACAGGAAATTATTTGGGAATCAGAATTCAATACCTGCTCAGAAAAATAAAACTATATGAACAACTTAGAAGATAGCTCTAGAGTGTTAATGAAGATTTGGCCTAACCGCCTGTCTGAAAAAATATATGTAATACAATACTTTATTGAGAGCTTCTGGCACATTAAATTTAAGTCACAGGAAGCAGAAATTGACAGATTTCAGCTCTAAAGATGCTATAAACAATATTTATAAACTTTAATGTAAAGTCAGAGTTATTTTCATTTTTAAAAAAATCAACCGCAGGTATTGACAGGGGAATCATTGCAATATTGCTTCACATTATTTTTAGGGACAGTAAGAGAAACAAAACTCACTCAAAAAATTATTGAGAAAGAGAAAACAAAAAACCAAAAAAACCTGAAAAAAGTATCACTGTTATCTTAAATAGCGTTAGTATTGTCTGACTTAACTGCATTCTTCTTTAGGAGCAGAGTTTAACAATAAATCAGCTCAGAAGAATAGTCAAATGGCCCCGTATTATATCTCTAGCACCTAACACATAAGCAGCTACATACTGCAGGAAAGACTTTGGAAGCTAAACCAAGATGAAGTGATTATCTAGGTACTGTGGAGATGCAAGAGGAAAGATGAACAGAGACCCAGGGAGAAGGGGGGCAACAGGACAGGGGGACAACCCACAACAATGACCCACTGGCTTAAAACATACTTCTAGGAACTCAAAATTGTATTCAATTAATAAATAGTACAGTGATGATTTTTAAATGCTGTCACAAGGAAACTGTGGTCAGTAAATAGAGGCAAAATGCAAGTAAACAAAAGGACTTTATCAACAACCAGCCAGGAAACTTCAGAGATGCCAACATTAACCTGTGGTACTGCAATAACAGTTTTTTAAGTTACTTGCATCTGCTAGAAGACTGTGACTGCTTCTAGCTAGAAAAATTGTTATCATGATCCATGCTGTCATCACTAAATTGCACTGTCTAGGACATCACAATCTATATGAAAACTATCCAGAAACTGCTGTTAATTCAGAATAAACTCTTCCTAGGAAGCCTTGCATTTCAGTAGAGTGCATGACTGAGGAGGTACTGGACCTATATTAATTATCTGTTGGTCTCTTGGTGACATGCAAGGTGTTACTCATGACCAACTAGATCCAATTGCCTAGATCCAGCCTACCTAGCACTCACTTTTCTCAAGATATACCTTCATTTGAGCTGTTTCATTTTCCCTGATTATCAAAAAGTCTTTAAAGAAGAGAGGGTAGAGGCACATCTGTAAATACATTCAGATCAAACTTACTCCCTTCTCTCCCTTTTTACGTTTCTAAGTGTGGCATTTTTTCCCAGACATCTTTCATAGGGTCTCTGGAGGAGAACAGCCAATTCCCGCAGAAGCAATTTCAGCATTACCTTCTCTCAAAGCAGTTTTATATCTAAAACATATATAATGTTATATTTGAAACAGAACCTCCTGTATTATAAGATTCAATAAAAGCTTCACAGCATTCCGTTCAGTTGAATAAACATTTCTTTTATCTCTCCCACCCACTTGCACAGCAGCAGGCACACGTCCAGGACACAGAAGGCACGTTTCTGTTCAAGTACTGAATTCAACTCCCTCCTCTTACAAAGCCAAATCAGACATTTGTAAAGGACACTCAGCATCCGATTCTAAAAAGGAAAAATCTACACCAATTAAAACAGAAACTTTCTTATATTTATAAAGAAAACTGGATATACCCCTTTGAAAGGGGAGGGACATCTTTTGATAAGATAATAAGGGGAAAAAGTTCTTTAGTGTTCAAAGGTACACTTTACTGGCAGGCCTTACAAACTCTTGGAAAACATTCCAAGTTAGGTATCTAAAATGAAACTAGTTTCAAAAAATGTGCTTTATGCTCTTTACACATCACTATGCTACTAACTCACATAAAGACTATTAGTTTAGTCACCAGCTCATATACACAAAGTATTTGGTTTCAGGGATAAAGCTTGACAAGCACCACAATATTCTTGGGAGTCTTTTGACTTTCAGCTCAGGTACAAAGATAGTATGGCTCTAAAGATTACTGAAATGTAAGCTATATTAATTTGATCATGTAAGTGTAGAAGATTGTGGCAAATGCTAAGTAAAGAAATAGGCTTGTACTTCGTCATCTCATATTTTGTTCAAGCACACAAGTAGGTGCTATTGTTCAGCCGATGTGCAATACTAAGTTGTTAAACTGGTAATTCCACCATGATCCTGAACCCCCTTTTTAATTAAACTCCTGTAAACTGGTATACCTGTCCTTTAGTGAAAAGAGTACCAAAGGAGAGAATCTGAGATCATGATGACACACAGGTATGAGGAAAAAAACTCCTTTACCAAATCCGATATTCCGGTAATACAAGTTTCAGAACAAATTGGTAGCCCCTAAACAGGTTGTTTCACATGTCCGACCCACATAAAACTGCACATGGTGCATCATAAGCAGACCACTCCTAAGTACAATACAGCAATTTATTCTGAACATTTTTATCTGAGTTTATCCAAGTGCTCAGCAGAAGAACAAATAAGGAATATTACACGCCACACAGAATTTTATTTTTGCCTTGAAATTAGTAGGACTACTAATGCAGTAGGACTTCATCTTACCAATCATACATAGTTTTACTACATTTTATTGGAACTAATAGCTACCCCTTGGTAGTTTGTTGGGGTTTTTTTGTCCTCCTCAACATGCACAAGCCTAGATTATTCATTATTTTGCATTCTATTCTATGTAATGGTCTCTTCAAAAGATATTCGCCATTTTTCTTTGAAACATTTTTAAAATTACTTGTACACATCTTTTTTTTCTCCTCCCCTGCCCTCCCACCCCTAATTCAAGACGTAATTTTACAAATTAGCCATACAGGTCATTCTTTTCTGTTGTTGATATGTTTTAAAATAAAATTGAACAATTCTCCAAAAGGAAAATAATTTCTTTACAGTTTTTTATTAAAACAAATTTTAACATGTGGTTGTACTTGGGAAACAGACTTGCAAATTGCCACCTCTTCATAACAGATAGTGCCTGGTATGAAACTGAAGTCTTGCCCAATAAACTTACTGAAAGACATTCTACTACTATTAAACCAGATAATGACTTCCACTGGTTGCAGTTTTCATCCATCAGAAGTATTATGCTAATATGCTTAAATACTTACAACAACAAACTCCTCACACTGGCATTTACCAAAATGAAGAGGTACCACAATTTCCTTTTGCTGGTATATGATGACCAATTCCATGTTCTCATTCTTACTCTCTCTACCAGCATAAATAGAAAGTAACCGCTAGAATCTATGTCATGTTACTAGAAAAGAAAACACGGTGACTTAAAGAAACAAACACTATTTTTCACTCACAAGATAATAATTTCACTCTAGTCTGCATTAACAAGGCCTCAATGGACAAATTTTGGCCATTGCATGTTAAACATGTAGATACAAGTGAAATGGAAAGAGTCTAGAAGAGAGAGAAGAAAGGTAAGACTTAGAAACCATGGCCTCCAAAGAAGAGTCTTTGACGTTGAGCCTAAAGAAAAAAAATTAAATTACATGAATAAAACCAGTCTTTCAATACGTAAGATTGTTATATCAAAACTAGCCACAAGTTGCTTTATTGGTGAACAGAAGGAAGTATGAGAAATTAGTCTAGTATAGATCAAGAAGATTTAAGTCAGATACTACCTTTTAGTAGTATCTGACTTTTATATCTTTTTAACTATTAAAGCAACTGGAACTAACCATGTAAGGATTGTTACCAAGTTTCCACTGTTAGATTAAGTATGTTCTGACAGGTCTAGATACATTCAGTTACTTACTGTACATTCAGTCACTAATTCAGTTTACAGAGTTCAGTAGCAATTATCTTTTATGGTTTTCCCTGTAACCTCACATTCCTTCTTCCTTTGTGCCACTTTAACATACGGTCAGTCCAGTTTGTGTGTGTGGGCCAGGCCACAAATATAATTCAGAAGCTGACCATCTCAAAAAGCACACATCTGTCTTCAAAAGCTGTGGGATTCTCTGGGTTTTGGTGTGAAGAATCTGTTCATTTTCAACCTAGACGATTTTTCAGGATTCAAGAACCCTGCAAAGTTGTTCAACCAGTAGACCCTACAGGTGATGAGGTGCAGCAGAAATAGTCAAAGCCTGTATTACCAAACATGGTATTGTAGAAAGATTACCTTAGTAAATACCTGGAACAACATGAGGATCTTCTTTTTTGAGGACTTCTTGAGGAAATCAGCTGCTTTTTCAGACCTTGTTTTGACAGCACCTCATATCAAATGTGCTGTCAACTCTATGCCCACACCCCATGACACCATGCAAATAGAAGCATGTTAGTTGCACTTTTTATGGAAATCTGTGTGAACAGTAAGAATTACAAAGAAAAAATGCATACATACTCCGTGTTCATAATATGCTTATTACTATGCTAACATTGTTCTTGAAAAATTTCAGAAAATGAACACAAAAAATGGTATATCTTAAAAGGACCCTGTTCAGGATTTTGGACTTTGTGTTGGTTGTATCTAGCAAAATTCTTTAAAGGGAAAAATATGCTAGGACAGAGTTATGTAAAAATACTACTTTTTGTGATTTTCTCTTCTGCTCTCATGCACTCATCTTGTTCAAAAGCAAGACAGCAGTAGGTCCAAAGTGAAGTTATGTGCAATGTTTTCCCCAGGCCGCAGGGAAATGTCTCCTCCCAACACAGATGGATGTTCCCACACTTCAAGACACTAACCCAAAGTACTGCTTGAACTCAACCACTGGCAGGACCATGTTATAAAACAGATCCTTGAAGCAATTCAGGTTAAAAATAACTGAAAAAAACCCAACCCAAACCAAACAAAAACTCCACAAACAAACAAAAAACCCCACAACAACAAAACAAACAAACACCATGCAAGGTGGGAATGCAGATACTGAGTGTTGTGTTCCTGGATATTTTTTAAGTGCAGTTATCTTTTTGATAAAGCAGTGCAGCAAATAGTTGTATCAGCACAATTAAAGAAACAGAAAACTGTAGCAGGGAATCAGACAGGAACTCAATCTACATTAACCTGTGTTTACTCAAATCACTTCCACTCACCCTGTATCAGGCTGACCTCATAACAAATCCACAGCCCACAAACAACTGCAGGAATTTCTCCTCTGATATATTTGTGCTCACTAGAAGCCCTAGGTAAACAGCTGACTAAATATGGGCTGAAAGGCACACGTATAGTGTGGGAGAGTTACTCACGCGTGAGCTTCTTATAGCAACTAACTCTCCCACATTGTGCATTGCATGTAGTTAATACCTACATGGATATCAAAAAAATTTGAAGAGCAAGAAAGTTGATTTGCCTTCTGAAAACATTAACTTTGATGTTCCCTTCTTAAAATATGAAGAATGAGATATTGTATTAAGTCTGACATTTAATTTCATTCCTGAGGAAAAAAAATAGGGAAAGAAAAAGGAAGAGCAGAGAGTTAAGAATGCAGAAAAAATGTGACACAGTATGTAAATACAGCAGAAACACTGGTATAGGATTATGCAAAGTGGGTGCCATTAGAGATGAATTATAAAATAAGTCATTCTAAATGAAGGACAAACACTAAAAGAATGTACACATCCATATACCAGCTGTCTTATGTTGGGGGTTTGAAGCAAGAACTGAAGAAAACAATGGTTTTTTTGTATTCAACTAATGAAGTGAAAACAGTTAGTGATGAGGGCCTCTTGTGTTGGTAGTTTATGCACTAAATGAATGTGTTTTGCTCCTTAATCACTGATTACACCTGTCTTTTCTATCTCCCCCACCAGCCCAAACACATACACAAGTGAGAACAGGCCAGTGGAGAGAAGAAATTAATAGCTCTTACTCAGAAGCTGCAAAGGTACAGTAAGGAAGCACTCTCTTGTACACATCTAAATCAAGTAAGATCCTAATGAAAGAGGCTCATAGTTAACCCACCCCTTGAGAAAGGCCAGTGAACTTGGCTATACCATCATGTATTCATTTATAATTAGTTTTCATAAATATACAGTGTAGCTATTTTAATACCAAGGATTACAATTCTACATTGGAATTACCAATTCTACATTATGTAAACATGAAGCGTGTACATCCTCTTCAAACATTGTATCACATATTAATTCAATACCTATTCTTACTATGTATACCCTGAAGAGACAGAATAATATAGTCAAAATCGCATGCAGGGTATCAGAAAAAGAATCATAACCAGCTACCTAGAAGCTGAAGCTCCAGTTCAGTGTATTAGTCCAAATATAAAAAAAGTTAAGAAAGACAATATGACATGGCATCTTAGGCTTTCATGGTTCTGCGTTCCTACATGATAAATTTTTGACCACTACTAACATTTCACATTACCATCTAGATAACAGACAAGAAACAGCTAGAATTAATCGCAACAGCATGCAATACATTTATGGAGAGAACACAGTTTTAACTAAGGCCTGATAATCTGTGCTAGGTTTATAAGTTTCCTGAAATTCACAGTAAAATTTTAACCATCTTTGTTTTTAAATTTAAGGGAAAGGACTTGCATTAGCTTATTTGTTTTTATTCATAGTGTTTATTTTTGTAGCAATGAAAAGAAATACTACTTATATAGTAATACTAATGCAAAAAGGATGAAAGTGACAAAGTAAAAATAGCATTACATCCATTATCAATCATATTGCAAGTATATTCACTATCAATAGTAAAGTGCAATCGTATTGCAATAAATCAAAATCCAACTTAAAAGCTGGATTCTCAGTTCTCAAAGTCACCACAAACTTGTAACATCACTGACCAGTCCACATTATTTATATTAGCATCCCCAACATCATCACATGTATCTTCAGAAAGGTAAGCTGAAGCCATGAAAATTAAAGCCCTATCAGACTCACGAGCTTTAAACACAGGGATTTCTGGCTGTAAATGATCCCTGTATGAAGAAGAAACAAAACACTGGCTTTTCCTCCCCATAAACATAGAAGAGTCAGCATTGCCAAGGATAATGCTGCTTCTTAGGGAGCACCTACAGCCAAAATACAGTAGACTGCCTGTTAAGTGTACTCTGATGTTATGGATCAAATGTACAAGATTAAGGCCATTACGCTCTGTCAACAAGACAGAATATTCTCCTTTAAGGATAAAAAGCCATCATGATCAAGCAACAAGAGGTATATTAGGAAATCTCTGACAGCTCTGGCTTCTGCCCAACGTCTTCCACTGCGGTACAGAGATTTGTGCAATCACTGGATTGGTAAAACACAACATAATTTCAGTCAGTTTTTTCACTATGTACATTCATCATCGGACCAGAAGTAAACAATTTCTTAAGAAGGAGGTCACAAGAAAGTAATCTTGTAGAATTAAATGACTTATGGTATGACCTTGAAATGGAGGGTTTAGTAGTAGGATATCTTGTTTCAAGTTAGCTATATTTCTCATTTCTAGGCCTTCAATCAAGCATTACTAAAACTAGCGGTGTTCCCAGTGGATTCAGCAGCCAATAAAAACCTATTAATTTCAGCCTAATGCCCAGTAAAAGCAATTATTTTCAGAATACACAATTGCAACAGAATTTTTCAATGCCAAATACAACAACATGGCTTTGCACCCTGCAAAAGCAGCAAAATAACTGCTAATAACCACTAATTTGGCATTGGGCAAGAATAGAAAGAAAAGCATAGGAGCAAGAAGAAAAAGATGAGAATTAAATATATCACCTGTTATGCAACTAGTTTTAAACTTGCCAAACATTTATGTTAAATCTCAAAAGACACTGGAAAGAAAATTTACTCTGTCCATCTTCTTGTGGTCAGAAAACATCAAGGTCACGAGGCTATGTTTTTTAAGCTTGTGTTTGTTTTATTCTAATTGAAGCTTCAGCTTAAAGTACAGCCAGTTGGAAAAACTGATCAGCTCTATGTGGGATGGGCAAAACTATCATGCTATATATTGGCTGATTTAATTAAAAAAAAAAGGCAGTATCTAAAAATTTCTGCACAGTTGGCTACTGGCAAGTTATAGAGACCAAGCAGGAGAAAGCACTTTAGGATAACAGAGGGGGAAAAAAAACAAAAAACAAACAAGCAAACAAAAAACCAAACAGAACATCTTAATTAGAGAACATGGTTTCACATTTAGAAACAAATCTATTTTTTTATGTAAATTGCACTTAAGTATCAGAGAGGGGGTGGTACAGAGGTGGCTGACAGCATTAATTTTAGACAGAATAAACCATCTATTTTATTGCATTACATAAGGTTTAGTTGCAAAGCCCATTAAAGTCAACTGACTCTTCATTTAGTTGAATAGTCTTTGAATTTGACCCAGAATTTAAACAGCATGACTACTTGCTTTGTAAGCACAAGGTCTGGAAAAAATCCAGTTTGCAGATAAGATTTCCTATGTTGGAGTTGAACTACACTGACAAAATAAATGACTCTGCACATTACATCTCTTTAATTGCAGAAAATGCTCTCTCTCTTACCTGCACATTTTCTTCTGTAACTTGAATTTCAGCAGTGTAAATATAATCAATAAGCATCCTTAGAGTCCAGCCATCGACTTCCTTTATTCGAACTTTTTTTGCTCGGCTTTCACTCATCTCACCTACAAAAACCAATTTATCAATAAAGTAGATTAGATAGAAATACTGCACAGATGTACAAGTTTAATAGCAGCAGAAATTTCATGTATGATCAGCTGTGATAGTAGAACAACTTTAACAATAATTCAATTTCTTTCCTTCTTTTCTTCGTCAAGAAGGAATGACTTTGTTTTCACCATCATATGCTACCTGGGTTAATACTTTTACTGCAGGTGACCTATTTTCTCCAATGTACAGTATCAAGAAAATATTGTTACCAGACCTAAGTACAACTCTTCAAATTCATACAGAAACATTTACTGGCAAAGCAAACTGTTAAAATACTCTAGCTTTATTAACTTGTTAATTGAAGGAACACACCAAACACAGTTTGGAGTAATTTAATTTAAATAAGAAAAACTACATTAACATACACATTTCTTTGTTTGTCTTCTTATTATTCCCGTGGCAATTTCATATCTTTTACAGATTTTTTACAGATCTGATTTAACAGCTAAAACTCAAGCTCAGATAAAATGGTAAGCAAGGGGAAACTTGTTGGATCTCATTTTGTGGAGGCTGATATATTGGCCATATGCCACAACTGATCTTCATAGAAAGACCTGCAAAATAGCTTCCACCTTCCAAAATATGGTGTTTCTCAAAATGCAACATTTTCTTTATGTCTGAAATAATTGTCCAAAGATACATCTTGAAGTAATGATTATAACCTTCTTCATGATTTCCAAGCCCATCATCTCAGTCCTTTAAACCCTTTTGCACTGACTTGCACTGAGAAACAAAACATGAACTACACCAGTTATATTGAAAGACATATATAAACTTGGACTTTGAAAGAGTGTATCCCAGTCTCTGGATACATTAATTTTTTATTCTTCTGCATTGGATATTATTTCTTTCCCTTAAGCCTAAGCATCTAGACATAAGGATATTGATGATATAATAAATTCAATGTATACAATCACATAAGCAGATAGGATGGAGAAGTGAACAAGACCATGTTAAACATTGCTAGTATTTTCTTATAAAGTACATACACATTTTCATTGTTTGTTACCCTTTTGTCTCTAGGGTTTGTGTCAAGCAATGCATTTTACCTAGTTCTTTCAGCAAAGGGGTCATGACTGTTATCATTATTCGTGCCTTTTTTTGAGCTGAAGGGTAAAGAATGGCTTTGTAAATCAACCCTTTAAGTGGCAGGAAGTTCAGAATACCATCTGCAGCACATATTACTTTAACAGCAACATAGGTTGCTAGCATTCTAGAAAACACTGATAAAAGCCTGCATAAAAACCAGTAAAATCCAGCCCCAACAGAACTTTCCCTTTTCACCTGCTCTTCTGAGACATTTCCCTACACCTTTGAAGGATGACTGCAGCACGTTCCCTGAAGGGCCCTGTATTCAACATTTCCACTTCTAGTTTGACACAGATTAAACCTCTTGATCTTCAGAGCATGTGTGCTGCAAGTTATTTATTATGCAAGCTTCTGTGGAGGTGGTCCCTTGGGAAAATTGTGTGTGTGGGTGAGCAGATTTTGATATTCTGCAAGCGCATTAGCTTTGTTTTCAGATTTTGTGTCAAGGCTTTTAGAGTCATGGATAGGCACCTTCTCTGTTTAACAACGGAGCCCAGAGTGTAAAAAGAACCACCAACAAAAAAAATCCACACCCAAACAAAGAAATGAAAAAAAAAACCCAAAACCCAAAGATAACTCCAAAAATACTTGCTCCCAACTTTCATGCTAAACAGAGATGCAGTCTTACTACAATTCTAGATGAAACTGCATTTTTTGACAGATGATATGCAGGAAACCATAGATGCATTCACTCAGCAGCCTCTGTCTGGAACTTAACCTGCTGAAGAACTCAGTTCATGACTGGAAAGTTGCACCACCATATCTCCACAGATTTCTTAGTGGCAGGAACCAAGCATATAGGGAACAGAAATGAAAGCACTGAGCTAATCCGACCTCACAAGCAGGTGCAGCAAAGCACCAGTTGATGATACTAACGGGGCTAACTAAAAACCTTATATGGCTCCTCACAAAGTAATGTAAGGCAGGGGTGTTTGTTTTGGGTTTTTAAAATAAGAATTTTATAAATGGAGAATGGAAGCAAAGAGAGCAGGTAATTCCCTAAGGATAATTGTCATTAAGGAATTGAAGATTAAACTCAGGTCACTCTTGTTCGAAGTCAGGCCCTATTGCCACTGAAGAGTCTCTTCTCTGGTGTTTTATAATCCATTCTGCTAAACATTTAAGTATATTTGAATCATATTTCTAAATAATTCCACTCTATAAGAAGAATAAACAGCTTGGACTATATTACTGGAAATATTTCTTTCTTCCCCCTTCCTCCCCATAATATATTTGATTTTGTAACTTTAAAAGGCAGTAACTTTTTCTTTCTTTCTGGGTATTCATTAGGGCTACCGCTGCAAGTGCAATAGGTGAGGGGAGAAAAAAACAAAACAGGCAAAGTGTTTGAACCCAGTTAATGACACACCCTGTGCTGCACCACAGTAGTCCTTAATGACTCAGAGAAAGATGGAAGCAACCTGCAAGTGTATGTCTAAATATAAGCTTCTAATTTCTAGTCAAGAAGTAACCCTAAAGCATAAGAATGCAACTTTTTTTACTGTCTTTTCAGACACGGTTTTATTCTGGATGGAAGAAGATACTTTTCCAATTGGTTGTGGCTGGTTATGAAATTAAATTTGTTTATTTGAACTTGATGGATAAGAATAAAAATCCACTCGAGAAGTGTGAATTGCAGGGTCCATGGGCATAATTATCATGAACTTCAGGATTTTTTGTGTGGGGAGTGGACGAAATGCACCAATATCACAGGTAGGCCTTTCTATAAGCAACCTATAAGCACAGTATAAAATCTGTTGATAAATCTTGAAGCCAGAGGTGAATTTTATTTAAACTCCAAATAATTCGGTTTACCAACTACACAAACATTGCCACAGATATATGTGTTAAACAGTTCACACCCATTACTCAGGTAAGCATTCCCACCTTCCACACCACTGGGGGTCAAAGACCACCTACATTTTAAAACATAAAATAAGCAAAAAATATTAAAAGGGACTGAAGCAAGGGAAGGAAAGATTTCAGAAATTCTATCTGGAGAGCAGCCACAAATACTGCTGCACTGGCACTCCGAATGGGTAATGAACTTTTTCACACAAAGGGCAGTGAGGGCAAGCAGAAATGTCAACCACAGAAAGGATAATAAAAAGCTATACCCCAGGGAAGGAGTATTTTCAGTGTGACAGCCAACAACAGTTAATCTTTAATACCTAACTAATATGAAAAGCTTGCATTTTGCTGTTGCTAAGGTGATAGAAAGGAACTGTAGGAGCAGCCATTTTCTTTCTAACTTTAAGGATAGTACTAAAAATTAAGAAAGAATGTATCCGTCACCCACTGTACCACAAATGCAACCTTGAAGAACTACTATAGGAATAGATATTTAATTTTACAAGCAACTTTAAAGCATTGTAGAAGTGACTCCACTTCTAGCTTTGGTTATGTCAAAATATTTGCATATAAAATCAGGAATAATCAGCTGCTTCCCCAGAACACAACACTATTTGAAATTTCATATATCTTCCAGTCATATACAAATAAAGTTATAAAAATGTCATATGCTTGCATACAAGCAGGCCAAGAGTCACATTTCTGCCTCCTCCTGAGCTGGTGGTCAGAAGCAATGCATTGCAAAGAATTCTTTTAATTTCAGACAGTCAACTACAAAGCTGGCATGAGATCTGAGAAACAGACAAAACCTCAGAAGTTAATTTTAACATGCATTAGTAGCATTCTCACTTTGATGCTGAATTTCACATTATTTCAATGTGATTTATAGCTATTATGGAATTAAACCCACAGTACATAAATTCAGCTGGAGGGTCCTGTGAACCTGAACTTATCCTAGCCTAGCAAGCCCCCAGCATTCCTGCTGTAGCAGTAACATCGTCGGCATGGAGCGAGCAGAGGTAGAATCAAGCCTGCACAGAAAAGTTGTGGCAGTGATGCAGAGTACATCTGTCACAGAGAATTACCCTAAAAATACTGAAATGTGCACTCTAGCTATAGGCTGCCAAAGCCACAGAAAGCCTTCATATCTACTAACAGCCTAGGGCACTCAAGGTCTGAAGAATATAGCAGCAGTAGTTGTTACTGGACATCATTTACTCCAAAATTCACATAGAAGTTATTTTAACCTTCCTTTAGACAAATGACATTACCAGAGCCTTAAAGGGTATAACAACTCTATATTTCCTCGCTTACTTAACATCTTTTTTTTTTTTAAATTAAGGAGACTTTTTAAAGCATTTGTCATGTTAACAAAGAGTAAGTTACCAGTACGTCCTTAGACTGAAAAATTCATTAAGAACATCAAATATTCCTGTTGGCTTATCTAAAAGCTAAAATAGATCCTAAAAAGCAAAAGTCATGTAATTTTGTGCTTTATACAGTTGGACTGGATTAGAATATAGTAAATATTGAAACGTTTGGTACCTGTAAACATGGCATGGAAGTAGGGGCTGCAGGCGGCTAACACAACTCTATGCGCTGCAATTTCCATGTCTTCAGCTACTATCGTCACATCACACAGCAAGTTTTGACTATTTAAAAATATCAGAGAAGGCAGTTTCATGTAAGTGAACTACAACAGAAAAGTATATAATACCACACACAATTTCTTTTCCCATGCCCTCAAAAGAGGCAGACAGTGTTAACGAAGTACTGTTTTTAAATGTGTTACACAACCACATGGCTATTACTCAATCAGATTACAGATGGTGCTTGGGTACACAGAACTTTCTGAAAAAAAAATCAAACAACTGTATTGTGATTCCTTGCACAGAAGTTTTCTGTATTGAATAATCATAATTTGCATCAGTCCAATTTATAAACCTTCTCTCTGGAAGTCTGGACCTCACTGAATTAACTGTGATAGAAAAACAGAATTTAATACACACAAACAGTAAAAAAAAAAAAATGAGGTAAGAAACAACACTTTGCAGACAACAAAGAATCCAAAGTTCAATTGTGATGCCTGTGTCACATTACATTGGAAGCTCACACCCACTTAATTGTTCAAAATCACTACTTGATCTTTTCTATATTTACTGTTTTACAAACATTTTTCATACCCAGCCCATGCACAAAATAAAAATCATTTTTTCTACTCTCAGCGGTTTAGAATATATTATAGTTAACTTCGTATCTTGCCTGACTTTGTATCTTCATTACATCCATTTGCATTCTTCTCCTCTGTGACTGTAATACATATTTCTTCCCTGTTTTGTTGCAATAAAATAACATCTCATTTATAATCATCCATAACACAGGTGTTTCTAATGCAGCTTACAGCTACTGGCTACACCTCTTCTAGTTAAACCCACAACACCATGTACTCCTTATATTCCCATTTTCTAGGCTGAAAGAGGAGTGGGCAGGGGGAAAGAAAAAAAAAAAGAAAGAAAACACACCACAACACCAGAAGGCTGCAATTTCCCAGCATCTGAATAGCCACAGTCACAGTTGCCTTTTATTTCCTGCTCACACTAGCACTGTCCCTGTGGAAGCAGCATACAATCCCCAAAACTGAGCCACAGCAACAGAGGTAAGACGGAAAAGTATGATTTAACAGAACATATTCCTTAGGGATGGAGCTAGAGCTGTACATCAATCCAATTATGTCTATTCTCAGTACCTTCAAAAAGATAAATTTTTACCTTTCCTGAATACATATTACAGTTAGAGTGCAGACTTTTAGACAATTTTGCAACTATCACACTGAGTTGTAGCAAAGACAGGTGAGCAGCTGAATTTTCCTAGTGCTAGAGCTCTCAGCCAAACTGCTCAGAAACTCATCTCAGTCCAAAGAAAACCCTGTGACCTCTCAGCCTCTGCAATCATAACATTTCTATGAGCCCAGACTCGAGTAAGGTGGCTTTGTGGAGGTCACATACCAAAAATTTTGGTGGCCACAACTAACCCTTGGGGCCATATTACAATCCTGGTATAACATTATCTTTCCCCTTTCAGCTCTTAACACCTACAGTAACTATCTAAATCTCATAATCTGCAATATCACTATTATCAAAAAAGTTGTACAATATAAGGTAATGACTATATCCAGATGAAACACTCAATTTAGAGGATCTTGAAAACAACCATTACATGTATCATAAAAAAACTGAAACAGAAAGCTACACATAAAAGGGCATCAGATATCCAGCTTTATCAGACACCTGCACTTATCCTGACTACAGGAACCAGAGCTTTTATACTTAGTTGCATAGAAATACCAAAGATAACAATGAAGCCAGAAACAACATAATTACATGAATGCAAAACTGAGGCTAACTAATTACACTGCACGTATATAGATGCAGTAACTTAGAGGTAGTTTGGATATATCTCTAGTGTGGAACCGCATTAGGTGAATGAATATGCTCAGCATTACTACAAAACTGACAAGCTAAATAAACTACTGAACAAATGAGCTTATAAATTTAATCATGTACTCTGCTGTAAGCAACTTGTGAAACTCAGCAGCTTCATTTCATGAGGGCACATCAATTTATTTTAGCAAAGCTTGTGTTCTGAAGCAGTATTGCACAAATTTGCTTATGTAGACTGAATGAAAGACCAGAACTGGGGTGAATACACCATTCGTGGTAAAGAAAATGAGAAATAGGGGGCAAAAAAGTACACATTTAAGAAGAATAGCTGCTTACCAGCTTACAGGCTATTCTTCATTGGTTCATATAGAGAAAGTTCATTACCCATGTCTTCAAAAGGTTTTGATAAAAAAAAAGCCTTGTTCGTAAAAATGAGGATTTTAACAAATACAGGTAATGTCAAATTCCATTGCGATAAAAGCAAATTATAATGAAGTGAAAAGATAAGCATCACAGTAATTTCTTTGTATGTCAGGAACTAATTAGCTATCCTAATGATTTCTCTGACTCACAGTTGAGGTGATGGTGAACAATGAAATTACAAAAAGGACAAAATTATGAAGGACAAAATTACTCAAATTTGTCAAAATTTGAAGGCACAGAGAAACCCTCTTATGAGTTACTAGAGCCAGTCAACTTGACAGCAGCCAAAAATTTAATACAAACATACAAAGTTAAGCATTCAAAAGAAATGCATTTTAGGTGCTTAAGCAAATTATTTTTTCACTAGTTATCCACTTTCTGGAGTGTAGACCTCTGGCAAACACCTGTTTGTGCTACACCAATGAAAAGAGCTGAGATAGAAACCACTTTTAAAATGTATTCAAAATCAAAAATATTATTTACTTGATTAATATTAGATCTTCATTTAGAGTCATGAAGTCTGAAACATTTCTAAAATATTTCAGTTTATTATTTCAAGCAAATGAATGCAAATAGGAATGTTTATAATCTTATCTAATTACCACTTGCCATTTTAAAAGCTGTACTCAGCTTAAATAGTAAACACTGCTACAACAACTACTTTATTAAATAAGAACTAGTTAAGGTTTGCATGGCATTGCTCCTGTTCCAACTTTAACTACTTATACATGTAAGACAAAATTGCTCAAATTGCTTCTACAGCAATTCGAATTTAAGTAACCATGGAAACTAAAGTATGTTCTGAAAATAACCCATGGCCTTCAACAATGCACTCTGCTGGAAGACCATGTATCTCTTACTTGCAATACAACAAAATGCAGGGAAGGTTTCTGACTTCTAAAACTGTTGTTAAGATTAATTCTGGAAGACTTTCTCTATCTAGACTCTTGCTCATCCTTAGGAAGTCGTCGCTGCTGGCTCTAGCCATGCTCTATTATGTTCCTTGAGACACTGAATCTCATTACTGGGATACTTGAAAAAACAAAGGGCATATGTTAAAGTGAAGCAATAAGAGTCAGTCTATCTAGCACAGAGTATTAAAGATTTACTTATAAGGAACAGTGAGGATCAAGGGCAGGGATGTACTTTAAAAGGGTATAAGTTGCTGTGTTCCTTTCAGCCTCTCCAGTTTTTAATCTTATACAGGAAATAAACAACTACAAGAATTTCATAGCCTCTGTTACCATCTTTGCTAGAGAAGCATTTTATTTACTTAATTTTTCCATTGGTGCTGAATTACTGTCAGTGATAGCTGTAAGTCTTGATTTCCAGAGCTCAGTTGTGAATTGTACCTACCATCTGTCACAGTTTTCAACATCATTTTACCTACTCATATGTAGAATATGAATCAATATGGATGCTATGAGCAACATCAGTACCAGCCTCCGAGTTTTGCTGAAACTGATGGCAGTATCACTCAAGGTTGTCCAAAACTTTATTGAGAAAAGTTACTTTCAACATTTGATTCGGGAGTTCATCAGTTTCTCCCAAGGGGTAAGCAAAAGATAACTAAGAAAAGAAAATGTACTATCAGTTGGTTTATATTTGTTAAGACTGTGACCTATGCCTCCAGACTAGAAAATTTTAACATTTTTCCAGTTCGCAGCCTACCACAAAAATCAACAAGAGGCACACAGAGAGCCTTAGGCTCAACTAAAGAGTCACTTTTTGTCTGTGCAGGATCAAGTACATACAAGACAGGACCAGTAGCTGTAAATCTTTAAATACAACCCCTAAGTATCTTTCAAGTCTCATAAAACTCATTTTGACTAACATATGAAAGGCAAAAACATAGCACACGCATTGCAGCTATCATCATACGACCATCATTCAGCTATCACTTCCTTTAATATTTAATCCTTCTCTTAATTAAATCAGCTACATTGCTTAAATAACATGTTCTTAATAAACAAACTATTATTATGTTCTTAATAAATGCAAATGAAAGTAAAATTGTATTATGGACTGCAGGCAGAAGTATACAGTGAAATAATACCTTCTTAATTCATTCATAATTTTAAAAGCTTTCTTCATGTGCCATGGATTTACTGTAACAGGACAGTGAATTTCAGTGTTATCATCTTTCAGATCCAAAGGCTTCTGATGGCAAAGTTTGGTACAACTGGAAAGAAAGAGGAAAAAAAGAGAGACTTAACACTTCTATCTCTAATTCTGTCACTTCTTATTTTCTCCACCTTCATCTCGGGGAGAAGATTTGCACTTGAAACTTATTCTTTACTCCAAGCAGTTTTGAGTTTCCTATTACCAACAGTGTGGACAAGTAGTTGGAATTCCCAAGGAAGCAATAAGTTGGTAACCAACACTAGTGAGACTGACAAGAAACACTCAGGGCTAATAATATTCCCCACTACAGGGGACATGAAGATGTTTTCTGGTTTTGTGAATATTATTTTATTTAGTGGATAAATGTTCTAGAATATTTTCAGTAAGCCCTGAAGTGAGAGGAAAAGCAGAGTTTTTGAAAAATTTAGCCTGTACAGATCAACGGCAGAATGCAGCATCCATCACCTCAGTCTCTTAATGCCTTCACTGCCTGTCAGACAAGAGCTTCCTTCCACCAGGACCTCACTTACTGATTCACACAGCTCCCAGTTCACCTCTGGCAGGAAGATGGCATAGTGACTACTGTACTTGTCCAGGTTTTCCCTAGCAGCACAATGAGACATAGGTCTCTGAGAAAAATTGGGCAGTTTTGTAGATCCACTTAATGCTTTGAAAAGCCTAAGTGACCAACCTCTTAATTTTTATTATTCTCAAAAATCCACTCAAAATAGCAAGAGAAGAACTAAGCACTGTGAAAAATCATTACCTCTAGCTACAATTAATTCTTTCTATAAGAAATACCCAAGTTCCATAGACGCTAACTTCTGTAGAAAAATTATTATACGCACTCCTCAGTCACTAGGACTGTCCAAACAGCAAGTGGATCTTCCAAGCCAAACTAAACCAATGAGTTTCCTGTTTACAATCACAATGTTATTCTTACAAGGCAAACTGTGTTATTGTAGCACTTAGAAAATGCTTAGCATCAGCAACTCTACAGTACTGTAACTGTACTCCTGAACTTCTGAGCTGGAAATTAGCAAAGTCACTGAAGTCACTTGGTAGTACATCAAAGATCTGATTTCAAATGAAAATTCAACCTTGCTAGCTTTAGGTAAGCACAGTCAAATTGAACATATTCAATGACTCACATAATTGCAGCCTCTCCTCTAGCATACCTAAAACTTTTTATTTGGGCATGTCTAAAGAAGTTTAAATGAAAAAATCCAATGATAATTTAAGATTTTAAGCAAAAACTCTTTATTCTGTTCACTACAGTAGTGCAAAGCCAAGTTCTTTTTATTTTTCATTATTCCAAAACTAGCTACAAAATTTTGGAGCAAAACAACACAAAATTGCATCAAGCAACAAAGCAATGTAAAAAGCCTCCATACAACACTGGTTAACAATGTAACATCCATCCACAGAACTCAACCTACTACCAACTTACTACAGTGTAGCATGAAACTGGTATGAATTAACTTTCATGCTTAATTTTGAAAATTATATAATTCATTACCACAAGCAGACAAGTAGGAGATGGAAATTTTGCATCAATCAGAAAAAAAAAAAGTTACATGCTATTCACCGCATATATATGCTGCTGCATAGAGGTAAAAAAAAGAAAAAAAACATCCTATCTAGCAAACTCTTTTAGACTGAATACTACTCTTCTACATTATGCAACATATGTAAGTGACCAGCATTCAAAACTATACAGAGAGAAATCAATGAGTGCAGAAAACATCCAAAACACCAAAGACCTACGAGGAAGAGACCCAGCTTTTAATTATACCACTGACTTACCAAGTCCAAGATACAACACTTCTACGGAATCTTTTTACATCCCAAAGCAGTGCAACAGAGACTGATGTCTACCAACCTACATACATATACAAGCTATATCCACACTGAACACAGCTATGCAAGGAAAAAATAACAGCGATCGGAGCTGCCAAGCAACCTGGATTAGATGGAGCAGTTCCCATGAAGTGTAAATTAATTTGCTGAAGTTTCATTTGTCACAAAGGATGACTTTGTTTTAGGGTAATGAAGCCTATAAAAACCATCAGTCATATCCCTTCTGTTTTGAGAACTACCAGTCTGCTTGAAGTGACTGGAGTATCTCTTATCATTTCACGAGTTGGATCAAAGCTGTCTGCAACTGGTTTCCTTCGGTTTGTTCTCAGGAACCTCACACACAGCGTGCGTGAAAATTATCTCCCGAAGGGATAGGATGAAGCTGTACTGAACAGGAGAGGCGATAAGCCCAGCTGAGATGCAGCTGGAGATAGTGCATTGTCTGGGCACTGCCACTAAAAATGATGCTTAACTAAATAACCAGAGAACCGAGAGTGCGATGAGCACGACTGCTGAGTCAAAGCGGGAATAATTTGGGACCGCATATGGAGGAAGCAGAAGGAGTGAGGGGGAGGAGGGAGAAAAAAGCCCGCCTGTGCCCCCATGCTGCAGG